>WBNM01041765.1:128237-194662 GCA_013399055.1 Ramphastos sulfuratus
CTCCCCCTCCGCTCAGTCCCGTTACAGCCCCCCTCCCTCCGCGCTCCGCTCCGTAACCACCAACATGTCGGCGCCGGCGGCCAAAGTCAGTAAGAAGGAGCTGAACTCCAACCACGATGGGGCCGACGAGACCTCAGGTAAGGCCGCGCCGGGGGCGGGAAGGGAATGGCGGCAGCCGCCGCGGCCTCCGCCTCGCACCGCGCCGCACCGACCGCCATTTTCCCCAGCCACACGGGCCGCGGCCGGGCCGGAGGCGGGAAGAGCGCGGGGTCGGCCGGGCGGATGTGCAGGCCCCAACAGCGGCAGGAGGAGGCCATGTTAGCGCCCTTTTGTCTCCGCTCCCCGGCCCGGCCTCCTTCCCCACGGGCGCAGGCGGGGCCGGGCGGGGGGCGCTGCGGCCTTGGCGGAGCAGCGGGACCCCCCCCGCCCCCTCCCCTCCCGGAGCAGCATCCGCGGAGGCTCATTGTGCTCCGCTGCCGCCGCCATGATGCTTCGTCGCCTCCTGCTCTCGGCGACGCCGCGGCCGCGTGGTGCTACCCCGCCGCGCCGGGATGGAGCCGCGCCGGGGCCCGCCCGCCAGCCACGCGCTGCTCGGACGGCGAGGCGATGGAGCGGCCCGCGCCGGCCCCACGTGCAGCCGTAGCCCCGCCGGCGTTTTTAAAGGTCGCCGCGCGCGGGTCTCCTCCCGGCCGCCNGCTGCCGCCGCCGTCCCCCCCGTGCCCCGGAGCGGGGGCTCTGCGCTTGCGCGCCGCGCTGCCCGCCCCTCGCCAGCAGCAGCAGCAGCAGGAGGAGGCGGCGGCGGTGGTGGTGATTCTGGTTGTGGAGAGAGCGAGGCAGTGCGAGCGCCGCTGCCGCCCCCTGTTATCCGGGAGCCGCAGGTCCGGGCGGAGGGAGGCCGGAGCGCGCCGGCGGCGGAGGGAGCCAGAGCGGCGGTGGCAGCAGCGGCGGCAAGAGTCTGTGCCCGGCCCCCCCCCTCNCGCCCCCTCCCCTCCCGGAGCAGCATCCGCGGAGGCTCATTGTGCTCCGCTGCCGCCGCCATGATGCTTCGTCGCCTCCTGCTCTCGGCGACGCCGCGGCCGCGTGGTGCTACCCCGCCGCGCCGGGATGGAGCCGCGCCGGGGCCCGCCCGCCAGCCACGCGCTGCTCGGACGGCGAGGCGATGGAGCGGCCCGCGCCGGCCCCACGTGCAGCCGTAGCCCCGCCGGCGTTTTTAAAGGTCGCCGCGCGCGGGTCTCCTCCCGGCCGCCGCCGCGGGCAGGGCGCAGCGCTCTCCGCCGCCTGCTCTGCTCGCACACGTGCTTGCCGTCCGCGGCCCCGCTCCCGCCGCGGGAAGGGCCGAGCGGAGAGCGCTGTCCCCGAGCGCGGGCTGAGCCGTGCGGGCAGCTGCCTGCGACAGGAGCGGCTCTGCTGCTCCGGTCGACCGCTTCCCGCTGCCTTTATTCGTTCTCAGCGTGGTCGGTGAAGGCTCCCGGGGCACAGCGCGGCCGCGCTCCACCGGGGAGAAGTTCCCTGCCGAACGCCACCGGGAAGCCTTGCTGGCCTGTAACCGCCCTTTCGACCTGCCCCGCGGTCTTTAGGAGGCGGCGTGGTCTCCATCGATGCTTCTGTTCTCCAAAACGTTTCGCATTCCTCCAGACGCGTTGGTCTTTGCAGACAGGGCTTGCTGCTTTTAGTTAAACTGCTCCAAATCTGTCCTGGTTGACTTGAAAAACGAGGGGAAGGCAAGCTGTGATTTCTGGGGCTACACTTGCTTTTGGGTGGCCGTTCCCCAAACTTTCCATCCCTCAGCAGTGGTCCCCGGGACACAGAGACCGCCTTAATGCTTGAGACGTTTCATAGGGGCATCTCCGTGCTTTGAAAGGAGAGGACTAGGAGTGGGCTCAAGTGGAACCTCCAGGTGATGTCAGACTTGAGGGGATTTTGATGCATTTTCGTTTGTTTTTCAGAAAAAGAGCAACAGGAAGCAATTGAACACATTGATGAAGTACAGAATGAAATAGACAGGTAAACACTAACAGACCTCTGAGCCGCTTTAGCAGAAATGCAAATGTAACTTTCAAAAAAGCCAAATATTTACTACTGTAAGCACTTGGGTTTAGCTCTCCCTCACCTTAAACTCTGTCAATATGCACTTGTGTTCTGACTGGATGAGATGTAAGATGCATTTGCGTATAGGAAATTGGAAGAAGTGTCTTTGTTTCTTGTTTAACTGCATAACTTAAAAGCTGGAACTTGAATTTAAATTTAATTGTAATAATTTTCGTAATGGAGATTTATTTCTTATTGGGTTTTTTCCAGTTAATGTGTGTGGAGTTTGCAAAAGTGTTTTTGTGTCTGTAAGCAGAACCAAAACCTAATTGGAAAGTTAGTTTGTATTATACTTTTAAAATTCGGTATTTGACTGCTCATCCAGTACTGGAGAGGAGGTGTCTGTGAAGCTCTGGTTTTGTGTGCCAAAGCTCTGTGGGTTCTGTGTGGGCATTTGCCTGGGCCTTATCTCCATGCAAGCTGCCTGACCAAGGCCACAGGCTGCTTAGGCTCTGGCGATGGGAAGCTGTTGCAATATCAGGGCCCAGCCTTCGGATGTTCCTTGTGTGGGGTGCAGAATGGCTTTGCTGCTGCTCTCTTGCCTGCCCAGAAGCTGGGCAGCAGCAGGTGGTGTTGTGTGTTGCCATCTTTGGCAAACAAAACATGGCAGAGGTGAAATTGTGCTTGCATAGAGAAGGGTCTGTCCCTGTGTGGTGCTGTGCCCTGTGCTCAGAGCATCTTTGGCAGACCAGGGGGTGGGTTCTGGGTGCGTTCTGTGGTCAGTACGAGCTCAGGCCTTGCTCTGAGGTGCCCCACCTGTTGAATGTGGCAGACTGGTCTGGTTGGGCCCTTGCAAGGCTCAGTGCACTGCTGCTGAGGAAAGCTTGATTCTCCCTCTGCTGCAGACTGAATGAACAAGCCAGTGAGGAAATCTTGAAAGTAGAACAGAAATACAACAAACTCCGCCAGCCGTTCTTCCAGAAGAGGTCAGAGCTGATCGCCAAAATCCCCAACTTCTGGGTAACAACATTTGTCAACCACCCACAAGGTACGTCCCTAACATCCCTCAGGCTTCGCTTCTCCTGTGAGCCCTGCAGCTGCGTCGACTCCGCAGGGCTGCCGGTGTGCTTGTGTCCAAAGAGAATGCTGCTGCCTGTGCACAGGCTTCCCTTGTCCTGGAGCATGTTTGCAGGTGTTTGTTGGCCAGAGGAGCCTCTTGTTGGTTAAAATCCTGTGCTGGGCTTCTCTCTGCCTTTGAGCTTCCCACTCCTTACTTAATTGGGTTCTTGAAAGAAAACGGAAAGAAACCCAAGGATGCTCGTTCGGTGTTTTTAATTGGAGGTGAGCTCCTTTGGGCTCTCAAGAGGCCTAGAGAGGACAAACCAAGTTGCTGGTTGCTTAGACAGGGCAAGCTACATGTGCGGAAATGTGTTCAGAGAGAAGGGCTGGGGTGTGCAGGCATCTGCTGCTGCTTTCTGACACGGAGCCAGGAGAAGCAAGCGTGGTGCCCTCCCTCAGGAAATGCCAGGAGTGCGGTGGGCCACAGGCAGCCGGGCAGGTGTCTCGCTGCTCTTCAGGTCTTGCTTGCTGTCAGTTTCCTGTACCTCAGCTGCATGAGACACGCCGGGTGCTTTAACGAAGGATTCCTGATTCTGTCCTAGTATCTGCACTGCTGGGAGAAGAGGATGAGGAGGCACTGCATTATCTGACCAGAGTCGAGGTGACAGAATTCGAAGACATCAAATCAGGTTACAGAATAGATTTTGTAAGTGCTTCAAGTCACTCCTTCACTGGGGGCTTCCTGTTGGCTCGTGGGAGGCTTTTTCATGCGTGTTGAGTCAGTTGTCACTTCATCTCCTCAGGTGTCTAGTACCAGGTGTGATCTGATGCATATCTTTGCACTACGCGAGTCCTAACTCTTTGCTTTCAATTCTTCAGTATTTTGATGAGAATCCCTACTTTGAAAATAAAGTTCTCTCCAAAGAGTTTCACCTCAATGAAAGTGGAGATCCATCTTCAAAATCAACTGAGATCAAATGGAAATCTGGGAAGGTGGGTGTGCTCCTGGCGGGGGATGGCTGCTGCTCTCTGCACCCATCATTTTGTCTTCCTTTTCCCTTTTTCTTTTGTCCTGAAGTTGTTTTGTCCTCCCTTTTCTCCACTTGGCACGCACAGCTGCTGTCTGTCTCTAAGAGCTTGCTCACTGAGCACCACCAATAAAGCAGTGCAGGTACAAGAGCAGCCAGTGGAGGGGTTAGCAAGGCTATTAGATTGCTTCTGGCAGGGTCTGTTCATCTTCTCCTGAGACAGCTTTTCAGTGAGGAGCTCCAAGGACAGCAGGTCTGAGGGGTCCGATGTGGCATGTGATTTAATCTGTTTGGTTGGGCTGTTACCATTTCTCAATTTCATTTCCAGCCCCCTGTCACTGGGGAAGCTGCAGCAGCTGGGGGGTGCCTTTTCAGCTCATTCAGATATCCTCTGAAGCTGTCAGCTTCTGTAGAATCTGGGAACTCTCATGTGGTCCTGAAGACTTTAAATGAGTATTTGAAAGAGCTGAGGACTGCAGTTGAGTCATTTTGTTTTCAGACTTAGCAAACAGATTGCTGCAAATTTAGAAAATTTCTGGGGTGAGGCGGTGAGAGCAGGACTCAAATACCTTCTTGTGGCCACATTTTAGAAGTTTGTGCAGCTTTTGTTTGTGCAGCTTTTTCTGCCTCACTGCAAAGGATGCCTGAAGACTTGCAGAGAGATCTCAGGCTGAGAAGGTCAGGCAGCCCTTACCTCAGGTTAAAGGCAGAACTTGGAGGTGTGGCTGAGGACTGCATGGTGTTCAGTTTGTGTTTAGGTAGCACCTGCTCTCAGAACAGCATTTAGCCATTGTGAGCCCTATAAAGCTGACAAGTCTGTGTCATACACACTTGTCGTGCTCCCTTGTGGCAGGGAAACAGCTCCAGCGTGAGACCTCCTGGGTTGTCAGTACTGCAGCGCAGCGTTTGCTGCTGCCCGGTGTTGATCACAAGGCAGGTGGATGAGCAGTGCCTTCCCTGCCATTTGCCCCAGATCTTTCCTAAATACTTCTCCCTCTGGAAGGGAGTGACAGGTGACTTGTGGTGGTTCAGAGCAGTGGATTTCTCTGTGGTGCTTACTCAGACAGGTGAAGACTACTTGGCCATTTCTTAGGGAACTTCTTCACTCCTTTCTCAGGATCTGACAAAACGCTCAAGCCAGACACAGAACAAAGCCAGTAGGAAGAGGCAGCATGAAGAGCCAGAGAGCTTCTTCACCTGGTTCACTGACCACTCTGATGCAGGGGCTGATGAGCTAGGAGAAGTCATTAAGGATGACATCTGGCCCAACCCACTGCAGTACTACTTGGTGAGTCCAACCCTGAGCCACCACTCCAGGGTCGCTCGGTGCCCGGCACAGTGCTGGGCAGAGACCACTGAACTCAGGTGATTTGGTCACTGTTGGTAACACTACACCTGTGTCCTTAAGGTTCCTGATATGGATGATGAAGAAGGCGAGGGAGAGGAGGATGATGATGATGATGAAGAGGAAGAAGGATTGGAGGATATTGATGAAGAAGGAGATGAAGATGAGGGGGAGGAAGATGAAGATGATGATGAGGGAGAGGAAGGAGAGGTGAGTAGTCTTATGCCTTTCATCTCTGGTGTGTGGAATCAGACACAAAGGGGGTCCCCTGAGAACACTGATCCCTGTTGCAGAGGTGAAAGAGTTCTTTGTGTGACCACTGACAAAGGCCTGGGGAGGAGAAACAGAACTGTCAGCACCTGAGGCTGTGGCAGCTTCCAGTGCAGCAGTGTGCAGGGGAGGGGGGGCTTGCAGTGCAGCTGTGTGTGTGTACAGGAGGCAGTGGCAAGAAGCAGCTGCAGTGAGCTGGCAAGGGAAGTGCCCTGGAAGAGCTGAGATCTCTCACAGCAGAAGGCTCCCTTGCTAGTGGACATGCCAGAGAGGCTTTACTTGCCAGTACCTGCTCCTGACACATCCAGTCCAGCCTCCCTCTTCCTGCTTGTGGCCAGCACAGCTCGGACTGGGGGTTCAGGAACTGGACATGTCCTGTGGCAGCAAGGGGGTTCCAGGGTGCTGGTAACTTCCAGCTCAGAACATCTGTGTGCCTGAATCTCAGCAGCAAAGCACGACTTGTATTGAGGTGGGGCTGTTGTGGGCACCAGGGTGCTGGGCTCCATTGTGCAGCCTAGAGTCTGGCATCTGCAAGTTGAAGTACTTTGTTCTTGTGAGTTTAAAATGAAGGGGAGGAAGATGAGCCCTTCACTTTGTGTTGAACTTGTGACACAGAATCACTATGGGCACAGATACTAGTTCCAAGCTGGCAGTCCTTGTTGGGACGTGCAACTTGTCACTGGTTCCCCTATGGGTGCTCACAAGCAGTGCTCCTCAGCAGGGGCAGAGAGCATGGCACCAGGTGCTGTTGGCAGCGCTGCAGGGCAGAAAAAAAACTTAGTGCCTGCACTTGGGAGCTCGTGACAGCTGCAGCCTAGTGACTGATGTTCATCCTTGCTTCTCTTTTCACAGGAGGATGAAGGAGAAGATGACTGATCGAACACTGATGGATTCCAAACCCCCTTTTTACCTTTTTAATTTTTCTCCAGTCCCTGGGAGCAAGTTGCTGTCTTTTTTTTCTCGTGCTCAGTCGCCTTGTTCTCTTGAGGTCTCTTTTTCTCTCCTCTACACCATGGTTCACAATTTATTTTGGGGGAAATACCTTGAGCAGAATACAGTGGAAAGAATCTACCAGTTTCTGTTTCAAGTTCATTTTTATCCCTTTCTGTCTCAAAACAAAAAACTCTTTATGGAATCAACACACCATGTTCTGTGGGAAAAAAGAAAACCTTCTGCTCCCTTCACTCTGCTGGAAGCTGAAGAGTGCTAGGCCCCTGTGTAGTAGTGCATAGAATCTAGCTTTTTTCCTCCTTTCTCTGTATATTGGGCTCAGAGATTACACTGTGTCTCTATGTGAATATGGACAGTTAGCATTTACCAACATGTATCTGTCTACTTTCTCTTGTTTTAAAAAAAAAAAACAAAAAAAAAACTTTAAAAAAAAAAACCAACCTGGGGTTCTAGAAGGTCAGTGGGGGTGGGTTCAGATGTGTGGGTGGGTTAAGTGGGCATTTTGACAACATGGCTTCTTCTCCTTTGGCATGTTTAATTGTGATGTTTAACAAACATCCCTGCAGTTTAAGATGACACTTTTAAAATGAAATCTTCTCCTAATGATCAATTTGAGCCCTGCCACTTGATGGAGAATCAGCAGAACCTGTAGGATCTTATTTGGAATTGCCATTCTCTATTGTAATTTTGTTCTTGGTTATTTTTTCTTTCTTTTTTTTTTTTTTTTTTTTTTTTTTGGTTTTTTTTTTGTTTTGGTTTTTNTTGTTTTGGTTTTTGGGTTTTGGTTTTTTTTTTTGTTTTGTTTCACTGGAAAGGAAAGAAAGATGCTGAGTTTTAAACGTTAAAGTGTACAAGTTGCTTTGTTACAATAAAACTAAATGTGTACACAAAGGGGCTGGTTGCTCTTCACTGAAACAAGGTTGTCATGTCCTGGTTTGAACTTGCTGCTGGTGCCTTGGTGGGTCTGGGGGCACTTGGCTGGTGTGTGGCCAGTGCAGCTCTGTGAGGAGCTTCTGGCAGTTTCTTCAGTTCCCACTAGTGCAGTGCTGGAGAAATGTTTCCTGTGGGACTTAACTGTCGCACATGGTCCCTCAAACTGCTCTAGGGTAGGGCTGCAGATTTGCCTTGTGTGAGGACAGAGGTTTCCTTTAGTGTTCTGCAGAAGGAGGATCACTTGATTCCTGGAGAGCTGCTCCAGTGGTTTCCAGTGCTGTGTCTCCAGTGAATCAGGCTGCAGGGAGAGCTCGTGCAAGCTCAGGACAAAAAGAGCAAGGGGTCTCACAATAAGCTCTGGGTGTGCCTGTACATCTCTGCAACAGAACAGAGCTCAGGTGATCATTGTGGGGCTGTTCCAAAGGGCAAGATCCTCAGTCCAGCTGGTGTATGGAGTTGCTCCCTCCCTGATGTCTTTGATGGCAGCAGCCTGTGTGTGTGCTCTTTGGTTCAGTGGACTGCATTCGAGAGCTCGCAGCAGTTCGACATCCAGGCTGCTGGACCTGGTGTAAGTTCTAAGGTGCTGTGCTTTGGCTGATCTAGAGCTCAGCAGCTGGCTTTGGATGTCAGGCAGGACAAGCTTTGGTCCAGATTTGGCAGATTTGCTGCCACCTCCTCTGATTCCTTTTCCTCACTACATGGGCTCCAGCATCACATTCAGCTGTTTTGGATGCTCAAGAGACACATCCAAGCAACCTGTGGGGAAAACATCCTGTAAGTGTCTGGTCCAGCTTGGACTCAACCCAGGCATCAGAGGCAAGCCACATCCAGTCTGCAGGTGACCAGTGGGGCAATAAGGCAAGCCCCAGGCAGAGCTGCTGCTCTCAGCCTGCTCGCAGAGCGGTCAAACAAGCTGGGGATGGCCTCTTGCCTTCTGGGCAGAGGGAGCAAACCCTGCCAGGGCTGCACCTTGTACATTCTTTCACTCGATTTCTTTTTGTGAGATTGAGACCTTCTCCCTGTTGTGGCAGAGGGTGTCACTGATGCCTCATTACTTAATTTTCTTGTGGTCTGAATTATCATTCTTCCAGGAAAAGATTTTCCCTACTCTTGCTACGCCTTTGCTGCTCACTAGCAGAAAACCTGTGACACCTCCCTTGAAAAAAAGTGATCAGATCTTCAGGGGCTGTGAAGTCAAATGCCATGAAGTGGTGAGAAGTCTGAGTAATGAAATGCTGCTTCTGATGCTTTTCTTGCACATTCTTCAGGATTTTACAGGGTGTCAAAACACTTTTGCTACTGTATTGATCACTGTGAATTTCTTGTGGAACTTCAGGGTTTACTCCTGGCAACATCTGATGAGTGAATCAGGTGCATTTGTGACTCCAACCTGCTTGGCTTTTTCCCTAGCACTGGAGATGGGCTGAGAAGCACTGCAGGTGGCCATGGTGTGCTCCCAGTGCTCAGTATCCAGCTCAGCTGAGTGTCCAGTGGGTGCCCATTTCAGTTCAGTTTGTGCATTGAGAGGTTGATGTCCACCTGGGGTAAGAAAGGGAGATTCATTCTCATCGAATGTCTGTATCTCATCAATCCCCCACTGCTGCTGCAGCTCCTCACGTCAGTTAATCCTGTGAGTGGAATTTGTCCTGGGGGAAGCTGAGGCTAGGCTTGGAGCCTGAAGTTCCAGGGTTAGAACAGGGAGTTGGTGGCAGTTGCTGGGGCAGTGACTCGAGTGCCTCCAAGGTTATCATTGTTTGATGTTTAGTTGCTCTAAAATGGAATGTTTGGTCTAATTTCTAGCGCCAAAGGGAAAAAAACACATCTGTGTGTCTGTGAACAGGTTTGGTTATCTGTGGTCATTCCTGCTCGTGCCTGTAAAGCAGCATATTCTGACTCTTCCTCAGTCATTTCTGCTACCTCTCAGTGCCCCTCTAACCTGGGGCACAGTCACAGTGCCCTGTTTTCTGGGTGCTGCTCCTCAGGTTTGAGGCTGTGTGGGTTTGTTGTGGAGTGGGGTTTTTTTGGGTGTTTACTTTTTTTGGGGTGTTTTCTGTTGGTTTTCATTTCCATTTGATTTTTAAGAGACTCAAATCAATGCCATAATTTCTCTGCTGTACCTTTAGTATGTCCTGTTTGAAGCCATTGAAGTACATTCAGCTGCTACTTGACAACCCTTTCTAAGGGTCGTTTTCTAAGAACCAGCCCGAGCTGGGCACGGTCTGTGGGCTGAGGCTGACTGTGCTGGCTCGTCCTTGGTGGGCATCAGGTGCCCAGAGCAGTGAGAGTGGCAGTGGCTCTGGAACGAGACTCTTCCTGCGGGACCAGATGGGCGCTGTCGCCTGCCCTTCCCCTCCTGGATAAACCACGGAAACTTCTAAGGCTCTTCTCTCGATCTCCACCTTACCGAGCTCTGCCGGAGGGACCCTCCCGGTCTCGGCCCCGGTGCCTGCCGCGCACCGCACCTGGGGCTGCGCTCCCTCCGCTGCTTCTGCCTGCCGAGCGGCACTTCCCGGCCGCTAACCGGAGAGCTGGCGGCAGGCCGAGGGGCCCGGGGCAGCCTCGCCCTCAGCTCTCGCTCCAGGCAGAGCGGCGAGAGCCTTTTCCTACACCCCTAACGATCCTGCAAGATGGGGCCGCGGACGTCTCTGCTAGGGTTAGGGGGGACAGGGATGCCGGTCCAAGGGCTCGGCCCAGGAGCAGCCCCGGTGCCCCTGTCCGGGCCTCTGTAGGGCCGGCCCGGGGCTGTTGCCGGTACCGGCGGGACGGTCATGCAGCCAGGCGGGATACTCGCACACGAGCGCCCCCTGCCCACAGGGGCCGCGGCGACAGCTGCCGAGGGCCCTCCCAACGTACCGCAGGCCACGGACAACCCTGCCCGCGGCGGTGCTGTAGGCACATGAAGCCCGAGGACGTCTCCTCCTCCCACCCGCGTTCCCCTGCGCTCTGAGGGCTAGCAGTGGCCCTCGCCCAGTCCATCTCCCCAGGCCGAGGAGCTAGCCGAGTCCCTGCCTCTGCTCCCTCAGTCCTCCTCCTGCCTCGCCTGGGACGGAAACGGGAGAAGCCCCCGAGTGCACCCCCGACCTCTGCCAGCACCGCAGGCTCGCTCCAGCTGACCAAGCCAAACACAGCCCTGGCTCCCGCTTGCTGGGACAAGGTTTGTGCACCGGCGCTTGGCAGCGTCCCTGCTCCCCAGAGACTCGCACAGCACCTACGAGTGTGACTTTCCCTTTTCTGGTTTTCCCGGCAGATGAACAGTGAAAATAATTCCTTTGACCCTCGGCAGAGCCTGGCCCATGTCACAAACTGCAGCAGGTTCCAGGAAGGGTTATGCCGATCTGACATCCAAGTAACAGCAGCAGCACGTCCAAAAGTTTGGTAGAAATTGAAGGGTTTATTAATTCAACTTGGCTAAGCCAGACTTACATTTCACATTTTCTGGAGATCTTTTACTAATAACTCGGTTGCAGATCGTTTATAAAGTGCTTATGCTTTAAAAAATAAAAATACAAACTGTATAAAAGGAAACCTTTTTGGTTCATTAGAGTGGTTGAAAATTGGTCTGTAGTGAAGCTTTTGGCCTCGAAACTGTGTGTGGCTCCAAGGCTGAGAAACTGTCCTGGTGCAGTGGTACAGCTCTTCAGTGCTGCTGTGGAGGGACCCCAGAAGCGGTGGTCGTCCCCAGAAGCAGGAAGCATCCCTCACTTGCGAACCCTGGCATATGCCATGCTGCCATCGGTGCCACCTGGCACGATGGCAGTGCAGCGGCAGCTGGGTTTCACAGCTGGTGGCTGGGTATTGCTGCCAGCCTTGCCAGCGCACCCGGGTTAGTTTGTCACGCAAACGCGCAGTTGAAGCCCCAGATCCCTCATGTAGAGAGGCAGTTCTGCAGAGGACAGATGAGCCCCAGAGCAGGCTGGAGTCCGGCGCCGCCTCCCGCAGGGAAGCTCCCTGACGGAAAGTTGCGCTTCGCAGCGGTACGAGTCGGTATGGAGCCTGAAACTGCAAACTGCCTGGTGGGCTCCGCTCAGCAAACCGGAGCCAGCTGCGGGGCTCCCTCCCAGGTCCCAAGGGTGTCAGGACCCGAGCGGGGCCCGATCTGTCCCTGCGCGCGTCCCCGCGCAGCCCCCTAGCAATCGCTGTGCTTCCAAAGGTCCCCTCCAGCTGCTCCGTCCCCAGCGGCCCGCGGCGGGGGCGACCTCCGCGCTGGAAGCGGGAGGTACCTCGGTCTCCTCCGCGTCCGGCCTGTCGCCTCTCTGCCTCCTGCCGCCATCCCTGCGCGCCGCGGGTCCCGCCGCCTGCTCGCTTCTCCTCGGGGCGGGCGAAGGCGGCGAGAGGAGCCGCGGCCCGGAGCAGGAGCTGCGGCTGGCCGGACGCCTCGCGGGGCCGGGCCGGGCCGGGCCGGGCAGTGCGCCGGAAAGGGGCGGGGAGGCTCCGCGCTTCCCCAGGGCCGCCCGCCGGGAGCTCTCCAGGCCCGCACCCCGCGAGGGGGCGCTGGCGGCGGCGTCTCAGCTTCCCGGGAGGGCTGAAGTTTGTAAAGTGCTCAGCTGCCGTCGGGACCGGGCGGAGAAATGGCGGCGGAGACCTCGCAGGTGAGCGCCGGGCCGAGGGCTCGGGGGGCACAGCAACGGCGGGCGGGGTCCCCCATTCTGGGCGGCTCCTCCGCCCTCCTGGGACCCCCAAAGGGTGGAAGTGTCCCCTCCATCCTCCTGCCCCAGCTCCCCACTCCGCCGGAAGCCCCCGACCCAAGGGAGGGAGCGACGGTGTTCGCAGCGGCGCTTCGCCGTCGGCCCCTCCGTCTCTGGCCGCGCCCCGGGGGCTGGGAGCGGCTGTGTGGAGCAGGTAGGGTCCCTACAGCGATCCCTCCTCGCCTCCGGGAGGTGGGGTTCGGGCAGAGCCGATGCCCGCTGAGGAAATCCCCGCTCGGCACCGCGGGGCTGCGGGAGGCCAGGCAGCTGGGCGGCCCCAGGGGAGGGCAGGCTGCCGTGCCTGGAAGGAGCGCCCGGCATGGGGAGATGCCCTGCCCGGGGCGTTCTGAGCCTCAGCTGGGAAAGCAGGGATGATGGAGGGAGCGGCAGAAAGAGCCCTGGCCGGGCTGGCCCCATCGCGGTGCCTCCTGGGCGCTGCTCTCCGCCCTCCGCAGCTCACATATCTCCGGCTCGGGAAGGGGCTGGCTGCAGGCAGGGCTGCCTGCTCCTCTTCTCCAGCCCTGGCCGTGCCTTTTTCTCCTGAAGAGTGAATATGGTCGGTGTGAGCCCGCCCGAAGCAGCCTTCGTCCCTGCAGCACAAGCCAGCCGTGCCAGCTGTGCCCTGCAGTGTCCCAGTGAACATGAGTGGGCTGCAGGGACTGCCTGCCCATCACCAGCTCACCACATCCAGCTCTAAACCAGCTCCTGTGCCCCTGCTCTGTGCTTTGTGCAGGTGAAGCTCACTGCCAGGCTGGGCGTAACAAGGGGATGGGGTCTCCCTGGGCTGCCGTCTAAAGGACCGAGCACAGTTCTGGTGCTGCTGACGCTTTGCCAGTTAGGAAGCAGCCCTGGCCCAGGGTAAGCTCTGGCAGCCCCGCCACGAGGGGCAAAAGCGAGCTCACGTAAGCAGTCTTGGGTGTTTCGCTGCAAGCCTGTCTCAGGGCTGCACTGGAGACATGCGCTGAAGGACTGACCTGCCCTGGGCACACAGCAGCTGCAGCACAGGATGGGGCAGTGTCCTGGCACCGCACAGAAATGCGGAATGGATCAACACAAATGCACATTCAGCTTTCCCATTCTCCTCAACAAGAGATTTCATCCTCTTGAGGCAAATGCTGCCAATGCCATGTTCCCCTCTGATCCAGAGAGGGGAAGAAGGCTGCAGTGCAGCAGGACATGGTTGCCTTCTGTCTAGAAAAGGAGGACAGTGCATCAGCTGGTGCTCAGAATGGCGTTTGGCAGAGACAGGTGTGGAGGAAAATGGACCCGAGAGCTGCCCAGACTGTCCCTGCTCTGAGCCAAGGGCCAGCTCTGTGTTCAGCAGCCTGTGCTGGCTTTGCTTTTCCAACAGTGCCGGTTGCTTTTTCTAGTTGCACGGGGGTTGAAACCAGTGAGCTCCTTCCAGTCCCTTGCTGCAGACTGGATAAAGAGCTGTTTGATTGTCCAGCTTAGAGCTGGTGAAGGTTGCCTGTGACTCAGGCACTCCATGATTCAAGTTCTTCCTCACAAAACTCTGGATGTTTTTCCTAAGCTCTGGCTTAGTTCCTGGCTTTACTAATTGGGTGAGAACTTCCTGGAAGCAGGACGTTAATCTGAACCTTTTTGTTCTGTTACCAATCTGAACAACTCCTATTTTGGCCATGACGTCTCTGGGCCAGCCTGGGTGCAGGCCAAGTCTAAAATAGAAATTTACTTTTTCCCCTCCTTCAACAGCTTTAATGTTAGACTGAAATGGTAGCAAAGACTGATGGAGGATGTTTGGGGGTGGCCTCAGAGGTACACACAAAGCACCCTGGCAGGGTGAGGTGACCCTGTCCGAGTGGCACAGGGAGGTGCAGAGGTCACACAAAGCCAGCAGGGCTCTTGTTGGAGATGTGGCCAGGGTGTGACAGGGAGCTGGGGTCCCTGAGCTCTGTCTGGTCACTGGTGTGCTCTGTCGCCTTAAGTCGGATGGTGTGGTGGAGCTTGGCTGTGCCACCCTTTCTTTTGCACCCAAGCAGAGCATGCCAAGGGGTTCCAGTTAGGGTATCCGTGTGTTCATTGCCCGGAAAGCCTTGGAGCCACTTGCTGCCAAAGTGCAGCCTCTTGCTTGGATCCGGGGGGGGGGGGAGCATCCCCCTGAGCTTAAGATAATGTTTTAGAGTGTCCTGTAAGTGACAGGCTGCAGGCTGAGACAAGAGTCTGCTTCCCTTCTTGGGCACAGCAGGAAGTGAAGCTGCCCTTTCTGCTTGTTCATTTGTGCAAACAGCTGCAGCTTTTACAGTGCTCTTCCTCAGGGGTCACAGCTGTGGGTTAATGCATTCTCGTGGCAACTCTGGCAGGTGAGTTGAGGCCACTTTGAGCAGTCGAGGCACCCTCAGTTAAAAATCTGTGTCTGGCACATTGCAGTAGGCAAAGCTCCTGCTGGTCAGAACGAGGGCAGGTATTGGCTGGACTTTGATACCTGGAGAACAAAGATGCGTGCTAACGCTAAGTAATGAGACAAGGAAGGTGAAGGCTTTCTCTCCATTATGGTTTAAAACCAAGCTAAGGCACACTGAGGTCAAAGTTGTGTTCTGTTGTCTGAGGTTTCATGGCAGGTCTGGTGGCCTTAAAAGTCTGGCGAAAAGGTTGGCTCCAGAATTTGAGCCTGTTTCTGAACGAGATGGAGCGGAACCATGTCGGGTGCTGCTGTGTCTGATGGCTGAGCTGTGCCATCCCTGAAGCCCTCTTGCCACCGCTGCTTGCTTGCAGGGCAGCTGCCTGTTGCAGCTGGGCAGTGGTGTGAACTTCATGGACCCCAGCTTCCAGCAGAAACTGGAGGGCGAGAGGGAGCTGCTGCGCCACACCATACAGAAGGAGCTGAAGATCAAAGAGGGAGCAGAAAACCTGCGCAAAGCTACCACAGACAGAAAGAATCTTGCCCACATCGACCACGTGCTGAAGTCTTCCAACAGGAAACTGGAGCAGCTGCACCATGAGCTGCAAGAGCTGAATGCAAGGATCATGCCGACGGACAGGAAGGAGAGTAAGGCAGGTAGGTCCTGGCTGCCAGGGAAATGCTGGTCCAGGGTCTGATTCTCCCCACTGAGTGGATGCATTTTCCGATGGAGGGTACAAGCAGTGGAGTTTCTTCTGTTGATGTTTAGACAATGAAACGACCTCTGCAGGAAATAGCTGAGAAAGAGCCAGCGAAGGTGAAAGGAGGCAGCGTAAGAGGTCGGTGCAGGGGGCAGAGCACCTGGAAGTGCTGGGCATGGGCAATGTTCAGGAATAGGCTGTAGGTGAGATTAAAGAGAGTTTAACTCTTCAATTTGAACAGAGTTTCTAGACAGCTGAACCCCAGGTGTCTCAGGATGCAGGGGTGTGACATAGGGAGGGTGCTTGTTAGGACATAATCATTGATAAGCTTAACTATTTACAGCTATGGGCTTGAGTTTCACTGAAGCAGTGGTTTGTGGTTGGTTTGGTAGACCAGACCCCTTCATACCTGTTTTGTAGCCTAACCTCTTACGGAGTTCCCCATTCCTACAGCAGTGAACTGCCACAGGAAAAGATGGGTACTGACATCTGATTGCATTGTGTGTGCAGATGGATCTGCATCCCCAGATCCTTGTCCCTGGGAGAGAAACCCAGACCCCATGACAAGGAAGGTTGAAGCTCTCAAAAAGCAGCTGCATGTTGAAATGAAAGTGAAGCAAGGGGCTGAGAACGTGATCCAAATGTACTCAGCATCCAAGGTAAGCAGGAAGAAGATTTCCTGGACCCAGATTTGTATCTGAAGTCCATCCACAAAAGTTCCCATGGGAAATGGGGTGGTGGAAGTGGTGTCTGCAGAGAAAATGCTCCAGGCCTGGAAAGGCAGCGAGGGCAGCGCTGGAGAGACACTTGGTCACTGATTGAGGAAAGAGAGTTAAAAAGGCACTGGTGCTGCTCTGCTCTCCCTCGTTTGTTTGGGGCAGAGCACAGCACCTGAGGGCTCTGGATATCAGAACGATTTTCATTTAAAAATCAGAGAGTAACAAAAAAAAATAATCCAAGGTTCTTGTGAAGCTTAATCCAGCCAGAGCAGCAGTGCAGAGGGTTGTGGTGGTTTGCTCAGCAGCACTGCAGCAGTGACTCAGTCTCAGTGGCTGCAAGGTCTGGCATTAACTGGACGTGTCCTTGACCTGTCCTTTCCCTCACAGACGGAGATGGTGATCTCCAAGTCCTTGCTCCTCAGCACTCCCTCCATTACCTAACTGCTTACCTGTGCCATCTCCGAATCATTACTGACCCTCCTTGCAGGCATCTCCTCATCCTTCACCACCGCCCAGCTGTAACAGGGTGGCTCTCTCTGCTTGCTTTGTGGCAGGAGCGGAAGCTGCTGGCTGCGGCTCAGCAGGTGCTGCAGGACAGCAAGACCAAGATGGAAATCATCCGCATGCACATCGGGAGGGTATCTCAGTCAGCAGGGCTGGAGGATGCGGTGGACCCGGCAGGTGAGGGGTCGGGGGGAGCTGATACAGCCCAGAACGGCTGCAGCCAAAGCCCTTGGGTCCACCACATTCAGTTTCCATCCTCCCCACGCTGTGTCTCCCCCATGCCCAGCGAGAACCGGAACCATCAGTGCTGCGGAGCTGCACCTGGAGGAGCTGCGGCACCACCTGCACATTGAGGCTGCCGTGGCTGAGGGGGCAAAAAATGTGCTGAAGATCCTGGGAGGGCGTCGGGTGCAGGACCGCAGGTGTCTGGCTGAGGTAAGCACTTAGTCAGGCCCTCTTGGCAGGGTGGTTTCATCTCTCACCGCTGGGCATCTAGCACAAATGAGCAGGGTCAGCCAAGAGCCCCTGCTGTGGGCACCTCCTGTCTCTGAGCGCACACCAGGAGCCCTTTCCCTTCCAGGGATAATGTTCCTTGTTCAGTCAGGAGCACCATCAGTGACACTGATGGGGTGGTCAGGAGCTCTGAGAGGATGCTCCCTTCTGTTGGGTTATCAGTAAAGAGGTGGCTACTCTGCTCTCGAGCTGACTTCAGTAGTTCATGAAGCCCTGGGCTGTGCCCTGAGGAGCTTTGCCCGTTCTGCTCCACACTGCTAGGCTCAGGGTCGTCTGCAGGAGTCCTCTCAGAAGATTGACCTGCTGCGCTTAGCTCTGGAGCATCAGCTGGGTGAGCTTCCTCCTGAGCACCCGAAGAGAGCCCTCATCAAGCAGGAGCTGGTGAACACATGCTCCCTGGGAGCTCGGCACAGCGCCATCCACCCTGCTTCGGTCATCAAACCCACAGCCCTCACAGGTGGGCAAATGCTGCACGGCTGCTTGCTGCCAGCAGCACCAAGGGCCAGAGGGAGCAAAGGTTGTGCGGGCACTGGATTTTCTGAGGACTTGAACTGATGTCTTCTAGCTCAGCTGGAGCTTCTGCTCACAGGGCTTTGCAGTCTGTTAATCTGGGGTAGATCTGAGATGTGAACTGAGAAACCATGAAGCTGGGAAGCCCTGATGGGGCTGAGCTGACTCTTTAGCTTCATTTTCTCTTTTATGAATGATGTTCCTTGCTCTTCCTAAAATTCCTCAGGAACACTGGAAGTGAGGCTGATGGGGTGTCAGGATCTGCTGGAGAAGGTCCCGGGACGCTCCCGGGTGGCCGGGTCCTCTCCCATCTGTGGCAGCCCAGCTGACCTGAGGCCCTTCTCCCGAGCACGAGTGGGTCTGGGGGTCCCTGGCCGCAGCATCACAGGGAAGTACCTGCGGAGTGAGGAGCCATGCAGTGAGTGTGGGCTCTCTTGAGAGGCTGTGAGTGCTCTATGGGGGTGTGGGGATTTCTCACCAGGGTGCTGCACCAGTCTGCAGTGAGCAGTGACCAGAAGCCTGCTTCCTGCAGCACCGAGAGCGAGCTGTGCAGTACCTGCTCCTGCCAGCACTCCTGCAGAGTGCCTCTGCCTGGGGTGTTTGCCTCCAGCACCAGAGAGTTCCTTTGGGAGCAGATCTTAATCCCTGTGTTCTCCTTTGACCAGATGAGGTCCTTGCTGTGCTCAGAGTGGACAGTAAGATGGTTGGCCAAACAAAGTGGGGACCAGTTAATAACCAGGCATGGGACCAGAGCTTTGTCATTGAGCTGGACCGGGTAAGTCTTGCTCAGGTTCCCTGTGCTGTTTGTTTTTCCATGTCACCTTACCCCATGTGCTGCCCTTCTCCTCTGCCCCACTACGCACTGCTGTGTCCCCTTTGTCCTTTTTGTGTCAGCTGTCTTAGCCTTCCCCTGAAGGCAGCGCATTCCTGGCAGGGATTCAGCCTGATCAGCATCTGTTGTCCTTCCTCCTGCTCTGAGCAGCTCATCTTAGCAGCAAAATGGCTCTCTCAGGGGGGTTGGAAGTCGGGGGGCCAGGACAGCCATACTCAAGGGTCTGCAGCTAAGATGTGAAAGCAGAGAGAGCATGGGACCAGGATTAAAGCAGTTCCTTGTGCACACTGTAGGTTACTGTTGCCTTTCCCAGCAGGTTTGTGTGCCCTTGGCAGAGCTCAGGGTAGGCTCTAATGTTTCTGCTTTTCTTGTTCTCCCCACCCCTGTGCCGCCAGTCTCGCGAGCTGGAGATTGCTGTGTACTGGCGGGACTGGAGGGAGCTCTGTGGGGTGAAGTTCCTGCGGCTGGACGATTTCCTGGACAACGAGCGGCATGGGCTGTGCCTGGCGCTGGAGCCCCAGGGGCTGCTCTTTGCAGAGGTACGCAGCAGCTGTGCTCCCTCGGCAGGAGCTGCTGCGGCCTGCCCTGCCAGCAGCCCTTCAGCCCTGGCTACGAGCAGGAGCAAGAGTCCCAGTGTAAGGAGTGGCACCCAAAGTCCTTTTGCATCGGTGTCACCCAGCAGCAAGGACCATGCTGGTGTCACAGTTCTGCAGTGGCTCAGTTCTGCAGCGGCACAGTTCTGCAGAGCCCCAGTGGCTCTCGGCTGCTCTGTGATCACCTCTGGGAGCCTGCTGGGGTTTGTTTGCTCTCTGTGAGCCATGGTGCGGCTAACAGCAGTCTGACATCAGCCCTTAGAGGCCAGGGCGCCTTCTGCTCTCTGCTGTGATGAAAGTTCCTGTGGTTCTCTTTCTAAAAGTAGGATCCTGGCCTCAGGCTACCAACGTTCACCTCCTCTCCCCTTGCTTGGCTTTTGTGGTTTGGTTTTGTGGGGGTCGTTTTTGGGCTTTTTATTTTGCACTTCTGTGCCATTGACTACTACTTCCTCCCCCCCCCAGCCCTAAATGTCTGTGTTCTTCATGCATGGCTTTACAAAGCAGATTAATTTTGTTTGGGATATGAATTGATCTTAGTTCTGCATTCCAGGTAGCAGAAAATTCTGACATCTAAACTCACAGTTGAAGCAAGAGGTGTTTAGAGAGTGAAGCTAGGTCAGTGCGGTCTGGAGCCTACCACAGTGACTCCTGATCACCAGAGAGATCCAGACAGGGTTTTGATGAGAGGACAGAGGTGTGGATGTGTGAGAGAGGAATCCTGGCACAGCTCCTCTGCTTCCCTGGCAGGTGATGTTCTGCAACCCTGTCATCGAGAGGAAGCCAAAGCTGCGGCGGCAGAAGCGCATCTTCCCCAAGCAGAAAGGTGAGTGCAGGAGGGCTGCCAGGCAGGGCTGGCACAGCAGGCTGGTGAGAGCACTCCTGGCCCTTAATCAGTGAGACATTAACATGCTTGCTAATTGCTGTGCCTGGTCAGTCACAGACTGCAGGCAGCTGGGCTCAGCGTGGTGTCCACAGGGATGTTGCTGAGGTGCTTCCAGTCACAATTACTCTGAGGAAGATCTAATTAGTGCTATATAACAACTTAGCCAGAGCCAGGGCTCAAGCTCTACTGCCGTAACCAGCAGTGCTGTTACTGGTGACCACACATTGGAAGGATTTCTGGAAAGCTGAATTCCAGAAGACACCAACAGGCTGCAGCCTGCCAGGTGGTCAGAGCTGGGAGCTCAGGTGAGCAGCTCAGGGGCTGCAGTGACTTCCAGGCTTTCATTTCTGCCTGCAAAGTCTTTCTTGTGATGCTGAGGAAGGTAAGACTCTATGTGCTGAGCACTCAATGGCAGTGGGAACTAAAGAGATTTTATAGTCTTCGGGAAGCAGTAAAAATAATGGAAGCATCCTGAATGTTTTACTCTTGTTAAGGCATTTTCAGAAGCTCTCTGTTCCCAGGCTGCAGGAGTAGAGGCAGTGTTGAAAGTGAGGAGAGTCTGTCTGCAGCTAAAATCTGTCTGAATTCTATGTGATGTCTACTTGAGCCCAGCTGTGCTGTCCTGTGCAGCTGGGCTCAGTGGAGCTGGGGGTCTCTTTCGTTGTCATCGTTATTCAGATGTCCACTCTGAAAGAAGCCCATTCTGCCCAGGGTGGGGAGGCCAGAGGGGGCTTCTTTCTGAGTAACTCAGGGCAGTTTGGGTGGTGGAGCCTCAGGGGTGCTCTGACCCCGACTCTTGCAGGGAAGGAATTTCTACGAGCTCCTCAGATGAACATCAACGTGGCTGCCTGGGGTCGCCTGATGATGAGCTTCCTCCCTCCGTGCAGCTCCATCAGCAGCCTGAGTCCCCCCCTACAGGACCCCAGCCACGCAGACTTCCCCGCAGCTGCCCCACAGAGCCCTGCTGAGCCTGTGTCCAAAGGCAGCAGGTAAGGCAGGAGCTGAGCCTGGCTGGGGGCACTGCAGTGGAGGCAGATCCTCAAAGTCTTGCTTGCACCTGCGCAAGTGTGGAAGGCTGCTCCCGAGAACTGTCTCAAGGAACTGAGCTGAGGGGTCTGAGGACATCCAAGGCTGCCAGAGACCAGGGTGGCTTGGTGGAGTGTTCCAATGCTGTGCCTAGCTCTGGGCTCCCTTTGTGCCCACTTCAGAGCTGCTGCTCTCACAAGTAGCGTGCCCCAGAGCCAGGGCACCCTCAGCACCTGGCTTCTCGTCTGCAGCAAGGTCTGTGGCCATACAAGTGATGATAAGGGAAACCTGTGATAGAACAGCAACAACAGCGTTGTTTTATACACAGCACAAGATGTGCTGCAGGGGGGAAGAGAATGGCCCCAGCTGAGTGTCCTCACCAGGGTGTCACTGGGCTGTGTGCAAGGTCAGTGTAGCTGCCGTGGCTCCACTCCTGTGCCAGGCTGTCTGCAGCCCAGACACCAGCACCACACAGCACTCAGAAGGTCCACAGCCAAGCTCTTACATGTGATGTAGAAGAAAACTTGCCCAAAATATTTTTTTTAAATGTCTGGAATTAGATTTTAAAGGAGTCCCTCAGGAAGAGACTCTTCTGCTGTGGTCCATAGAGCCTAGCAAAGAAACCAGAAGCAGCCACGGTGGTGCTGTTGAAATCAGGAGTTCCTTTAAATCCCTGCTCACAGGCTTAATTCCCCATGGGCCTTTGTTAATTTTGCAGCGTCAGAGAGCACCTCTGGGATGCGAGGCCAAGCAGCAGCCTCTCAGCTCCTCTTCTTTTGTTTTGGGGGTTGCATGTCCTGCCCATGCTTCACAGACCTGTGGTGTCAGGCAGGGTGCAGGGCTGGGCTCTGCTCCTGCGGCAGGGGGATGCTGAGGTGCCTGTGTGCAATGTCCTGCCCTGAGGCAATCTTCAATCTTCTCTTACAACTGCAGTGACTTCCCTGTGGCCAAGCTGCGGTTTGCTGAGGAGAGCCCAGCCAGTCCTCCGCGGCTTTTCCTGATGGGCAGCTCCAAGGAGTCCCTGCTGTTGCCTGTGGACTCTCCGGTAATCACCTGGGCTCAGAGGAGCCTCTGGGGGTTGGTGTCACTGAAGGGCTGGGAGCCCAGGGCAAGAGTCCAAGGAAAGCAGGGCAGGAGGCTTGGCAGGCTTGTAGGACCAGGTGCAATTCCTTGTCTTCAAGGAAGCTGGGCAAAACCAAGAGCAGCTCAGCTTTTGGACAGGAAGGAGCAGGAAAGTCGTGAGCAGCAGAATGGCTGAGGAGCTGTGTTCTGCCATATCCTACCCTGCTCGTTTGGCTTTGCACACAGAGGAAGCTGCATTCCTTGAGCACTGTGACTCATTCTGGGACAGGAGATGTCTTTTTTCCTAGGAAGGAAAGGTTTTATCCTAGACTTTCCAAAGTGTTTATTGTAAAAGGCTTGGCCCCATCAGAAATGATCCATGGGAATGGCTTAGTGTGACCACAGACACTGCTTCTCTCCAAGCAGAGCTGATGACCAACAGCAAGAATTTGTCTGTAGTTGTGCTGGGTCATAACAGAGGTGAAAATGTGGATGTGGATGTTCAGGTTGGGACTTGGTGATTCCAGAGAGTGTGACCCTGTCATTGTCTTTCTGTTCCTAGTGTCTGAAGAGGCTGCACGTTGAGAAGTCTTCCAGCTCTGCTGTAACAGAATGCCAAATGCCAGCATCTCCAAGGTAACTGTGGACTCCCTGGACTGCCTTGGCTGGCAGGTTAGCGAGGCACTGGGCTGGCACTGTGGAGCATGCAGCCTGAAGCTTTGCTGCGGGTGTGCTTCAGGCTCTCTGCAGCAGACTCCTGGTGCTGAGTGCAGGCAACTCCATGAGAGATCTGCTCTGAGCTTGTGCAGATATCTGCTGGGCCTTATCTGCTGATTAACCCCAGCACTGCAGCGTGAGAGGCGACTTCAGCAGCCACCTAACTGCCTTCCTGTGTGCTCCCTGGAGTCTGAGCTTTCTGTTGTGGCACATTCAGATGTGTCTGCATCCCAGTGCACTTCCAAAGCACTTCTGGCACCTGCACACTTCTGCTGTTCCTGCAGACCAGGTGCAGGCTCTCACTGCAGGCAGGTAGCTGCCGGCAGTCTGCGGCACTTGTGTGGACACAGCTTGTGTGTAACAGGGAGACTCAGCAGTAAATACACCAAAAGAAACAAATGACTGTTGTTGAACACATCATGACCAAACAAGCACAAATGGCCTGAAGAGCATCAGCACTTTGAAGGGATCCAACCTTCAGGCCTCAGAGCGCTGAGGAGGGAGCGGAGTCCTTCCTGGGCCAGTGCTCTGCTCTTCCTTTCACTCACTGAGAGGGTGTGGAGAGTGCTGTTGTTTGAAGGTGATCCTGGACTGCAGCTCTGCGGGTGTGAGCTGGCTAGGCTTGCAAATTCTCTCCCAGCAATTCTGCAGCCAGAGTTTCCTTGGTAACAGCCTGTGGCTGACACAACATCCCACAGCATCTCTTTATTCAGCTACTTCTGTCCAGCAACAGCTTCTGTCTCCTGTCTCACTGTGTTTCAGTTCCAGTCCCTGTCTGAGAACTTCTCCTTGTGCCCTTGTCCTGCTGCACTTGGTGCACATGGGCACAGCTGAGAGCACTGCAGATGAAACTGCACATGGGGGTGGAGGGGAACCAACACCGATATGGGGAGTAACAGCAAGAGTGAGTCCAGGAGAGCCAGAGGCATTGCTGCTGTCACCAGTACAGACGGAAGCCAACGTGCTGCCACTGGGAGCAATTTTCTCCCCTTATGTTACCTGCTCCTTTGTGTGGCAGAACTCAGCCAGCCTGAGTTTGCAGGATTCCAGCTTAGGCAAGGAGTGGCTGGCACAGCTCTTTGCTTTCTTGCCCACCCCACTTCATTTCCTGTTCTTGCATTTCCTGGGGGTTGTCTCAGCAGTTTTTCTTTGTCTACAGGAAGAGGCCAGTCCAGCTCGAAGACTTCCACTGCATTGCTGTGCTGGGACGTGGCCACTTTGGGAAGGTAGTGTGGAAGGCTCTGTGCTGTGGAGCAGGGCCAGCAGGCCTGTGCCTGTGAAGTTGGGCCTGGGTAGAAACCTTGCAGCACAGAAGAGATTCGTGGCCATGCAGATGCCCAAAGCAGAGCCAGCACAGCCAGACACTACTGGCTGGGTAACTGTGGTGAACAGGCAGAACCCCAGAGCTCTGGCTTCGAAGCCTGGAGACCACCCTGGTGTGTGCGAGGTCATTCCTGAGGCACATCAGCACCGTTCCTCTCATGGCCATGGTGATCAGCAGTGCTGTGACTCCATCCCCCAAACTATGTGTAGCTGCCTCGGGCCAGCTGTGACACTGCTGTTCGTGAAGGGAATGCAGCTGAGCCTGGCAGCCTCTGGGCTGCTGCAGCACAAAGTCATAGGAGAAAGTGCTCAGATTTAGGAGTTGCTTGAGCGGGGTGTGGAGAACGCCTGGAGTGGGCAAGAACAGTTTGTGTCCCAGGGAGTCAAACGGAGGCAGTAACAGGCTTGCTCAGAGTACAGCTTCTCTGCTGTCTTTCAGGTACTGCTGGCCCAGTACAAGGCAACTGGGAAGCTGTTTGCTATTAAAGCCTTGAAGAAAAAGGACATCATCAGGAGAGATGAAATGGAGAGGTGAGCTTCATTCAGAGCTGCTGCCAGAGGCTGCATCGCACACCTGTGACCACATCTCAGTGAGCATCCTTTGTGTTGCTCTTGGCACCAGACAGTTTAAACGAAGCCTTGAGCCTTGGGCAACTCAAGCCAGGAACAAGGAACTTTCTAGCAGTGCTGCTTTCTGGCTTCTGCTGCAGTAACAGCTGGAGAGCACTCTAGAGCCCAAGGTCTGGAAGCAGCCAGGGAATACTGTTTGGCCCTCACCTTCTCTCTATCCAGCTCAAGATGTGGAGGTTCTCTCTGTCCTTCTGGCTCTCTCAGCTCAGGCTTTTCTGCCAGCTTTTGGCACTGATGGTTTCCTCCTTTGAACCCTGGCAGCCTGAGCTGTGAGAAGCGAATATTCGAAGTGGTGAACTCTTCTGATCATCCCTTCCTGGTGACCATGTTTGCCTGCTTCCAGACGCCCACCCATGCCTGTTTTGTGATGGAATACACCCCGGGGGGGGACCTCATGATGCGCATACACGAAGACGTCTTCCCAGAGCACGTGGCACAGTGAGTTGGCATCAGCCCAGCTCCCAGGCACCACTAACTTTTACCTTGCTTATCACTTGTGCTGCCTGAGAACTGTTTCTCTCTTTCAGGTTTTATGCAGCCTGTGTAGTCCTGGGGCTCCAGTTCTTGCATGAGAAGAAAATCATTTACAGGTAATGCAGCTGAGAATCAGGGCTCAGCTCCACAGCCTGGAAGTCTCCTCCTGCAGCTCTGCCTGGGGCTCTTTTTTCCTGCTGGGGTTTCTCACCTCTCTCTTTGCTTTCCCCACGTGTTGCTGCCAGCGTCTTCATTGTGGGGACAGCACAGGAAGCCAGCTTGAAGCTCTCCCCCTGCCATACAGGTGCTGGGTCCTCTGTGCCATGCCAGTGTGCTTTGGGGACACCTCTCAGTCCCTGCTTGCTTCTTTGCTGTGACAGCAAAGCCGTCAGTCAAACTGCTGTGGGATGCTCTTTTCCAGATGGATAAGCCCCACTCAGATGCAAACTGCTTTGAGAGCCTTTCATGCAGAGGAAAATAGCAACAAATTAAGGGGGAATCTTCCAAGTAACACAGGAGTTAACCCAGGCTCTAGGTCTTACTCTCTTTGTTAGCATCTGACTTCTGCCGCTTGCAAAAGAAATGCTGGGTGCCAGTCCTCAGCCTTCACTCACCATTTTCTGCCTTCGTTGCCTGCAGGGACCTGAAGCTGGATAATCTCCTTCTAGATGCTGAAGGATTTGTGAAGATTGCAGATTTTGGACTGTGCAAGGAAGGTGAGCAGCTGAGGTTCAGCCATCAGAACCTATTGGAGATCCACAGACAGAGATACTGAGGTGGCTGCCTGTAACCTGTGTTCACCTCCTCTCACAAACCAGGACAGAGAACCCCCAACAAAGCAAACCACAAAACCCCCTCCCCTGCCTGGCCATGGTCAGCTTGGGAGGAGCACTTTGTCCCTTGGCCTTCAGGAGTTCACAATCTGCTGTTTTGTTAAAGAAGCCAGGCTGCAGGGTACTACAGTGTGTACAAAAGGAGCAAGGGCACCTGCAGCAGGTCCCTGTGGCCCTGCCCTCTGTGTTTCTTATCTGCAGCTGTTAGGACCCTCACATTCTGTCCTTCCCTACTGGCATCAGTGAGTTCTGATGAGAACCTCTGCCCAGCTAATAGCAATGAGTGCTGATGCCAAGGGATAAAGCACAGCTTGCAGAGGTGAGGCTGCAGGAGAACCATGGGCTGGACTTTACAGAAGCCTTCTCCTCCTCCAGGAATAGGTTTTGGGGATCACACAAGCACCTTCTGCGGCACCCCCGAGTTCCTGGCTCCAGAAGTGCTGACAGACATCTCCTACACTCGGGCTGTGGACTGGTGGGGACTGGGGGTGCTTATTTATGAGATGCTCGTGGGAGAGGTAAGGCCACACCCTAAAAGGCTCTTCCTGAGCACTCCTGGTGCCAGTGGTGCCCAGCCACCCAAGAGAAAATTACCTGCTGAGTGTAGCCAGCTAGCTGTTTGAAGCCACTCACACACTGTGCCCACCCAGTGCCCATTACTGCGCACAGCTGCCTGCCACCCATCCCTGTCAGCAGTGAGGAGCAGCTGCTGTGTGGGTTGAACAACGAAAGGCTGCAATTGCAGGCACCGTTCCCTGGAGATGACGAGGAGGAAGTCTTCGACAGCATCGTCAACGACGAGGTGCAGTACCCGCGGTTCCTCTCCGCCGAGGCTCTCTCCATCGCCCGCAAGGTAACGGCTCCAAGGGGCTCTGGGAGCCTAGGGAAGGGGCAGCTGCTGTGAGGGGAGCCAGAGGGACTCTGAGGAGCTGTAGGGTCTGTGTGTGCCTGGAGCTGCCTGCGCAGATGAAGGGAACATTTCAAACCTAAACCTGCTTTTGCTGCTCTCCTGCCAGGATGCCCAAGCAGGCTCCTTACTTCTGCTGATGATGAGTCTGATCTGGGGAGGAGTTGGTTCAGGGCAGGAGTGTCAGAGCCACCGAGTGGAGATGGCTCAGGTGTGGGATGTGACCTAGCAGTCACAGTTAACTGAGCTGCTTTCTGCAGTTTCTAGCAGGTACCTCACTGATGCTGGCAATTTGTCTGCAAGGAGCTGGGTCTGAGCTGTCACCAGCAGGTCATAACCTTGCTGCAGAATGAGAATGAGAAGATTCCGAGGGCTCAGGGCTTTCTCTGGGACGTTTCTGTCTGTCCTTGTTCCAGTTGTTTCACTCTGAACTGATCTTTCCTGCAGCTTCTTCGCAAGTGTCCAGAACGCAGGCTGGGAGCAGGGGAAAGAGATGCAGAAGAGATCAAAGTTCAGCCCTTTTTTAAGGTGGGAACTCACTTTATCCTGCTCCCTCACCTGTTGTGTTTGACCTGAGAGCAATTTGCTCTCTGCTGGCCTCGAGGCACATTTCTGTCGGCTGTCACTGAGATCTTAATGGCAGTTTCTGTTGCACCTCACTGCTGTGCTCAGGAATGTGCTCAATTCATGTCTAAGAAGCGTTCCCCTCTCTGTGTTCTGGGATTTGCAAGCTGCCAGAGCCAGTTCCTTCCTCCTGATGGTGCTGTTCTGTGCACAAACAAACCTGCATCCCTCTCTAAATCAGCCCACAGCAAAGAGCATGGTGATGGCAGCAATTGCCATGCAGCCTGGCTGGTGATACTCAAGAGAAACTGCTTTGGGCCTGGGGGTCCCTCTGTTCCAGGCAAAGTTGTTGCCATTCCACCTGGCCATCACCCACTTGCCAGAGATGATCAGCCCTGCAGCCCCTGGCTGCAGTAAGAACAGAACCTGGATGTCAGCAGAGTTTGCTGGGAAGTCCACAGCTCAGCTCTAGTTTTGTCCCTCTCCAGCACAGTTTGAGCTGTAGCTTTGTGTTCCAAGAACAGCCTGAGGCTGTGCATGTTCTCCATGCCCTGCAGGCTGTGCTATTGGTCTGGGGCCTTCTGTCAATTCTCTCTCTCCTAATTAGTAGAAATGAGACAGCTGCAAGCATGTGGAAGGAGTCTGCAGCCCTCCCTCTCCATAGCAGTCTGGCCTATTCCCCTGCAGGGAATTGCCTGGGACACTTTGCTTGCCCGTGCCCTGAAGCCTCCCTTCGTGCCCACTCTGAGAGATCCAACTGACATCAGCAACTTCGACGAGGAGTTCACATCCCAGCAGCCCCTCCTCACCCCCTTGGAGCAGGCTGCTCTGCTGACCCGCAGGGAGCAGGCTGCCTTCAAGGACTTCGACTTCGTGTCCAGCCACCTGTCAGATGCTTGATCCCAGCCTGTGAGAGCCACCAACAAATCTGCTACCACCTTGCAAAGGAGGTGAGGACTTGGCATGGGCAATGGAAAAGTCAACAGGACTGGGAGGTGGCAGTGCTGGTGGCCCTGGGCTGAGAGTGCCCTGTGGGCTGAGTTCACCCCTGTGGCCTCCCAGCCCCATGGCTTGGAGGGCTGCTCCCTGTCAGTCACCTTCCAGGAGCAGTGTTGGGCCAGAGGTGCCTGCTGCTGCCACTCAGCAGCGATGGAAAAGTGGGAATTAAGCTGGATTTAACTTAATGGAATCAAATCATGTCTGCAGCCCAGGCCACTGCAGAGAGCCACAGTGACCAGCCTGGCTTTTTAATGTCCTGTAAAGGCAGGAGGTGGCCACAGCTTTCCTGCCCCCAGGACATGTAGCATTCCCCCTGCAAGGATGTTCTGCCCATTTCCACTCCTAACTCTGTGTGTGCCAGAGAATGGTGAACCTTAACACAACCAAGAGAATGATTTTAATACAACCCATCCCAGCTGCTGTTTTTAATGACACAGAGAAGGCACAGCTTTGTCCCTGCTCTTTTTTGGAAAATAAAGGAACTTCAGCTTTTCACCTCCTTTGTGTTTGCTGAGTGTTTCAGATCAGGGCTGACCACACTCTGCTCAACATGTAGGGTTTTGTCCTTCTCTTTAAGTGTCCATGGTGATGTTTTCTTCCTTCTCACTCAAGCTGTCTGTATACAGACTGCAGGCTGTCATCAGCTGCCCCCCACAAAGGAGTGCAGTCAAGGAGTCTCTCCACAGGTTTATCAGTGGCTGTATCCTGGGTCTTCTGAGGGACATCTAAGGAATGATTTGGGACAGTGGAAAAGTCCTGAGCTAAAGGTGATCTCAGTTGGCTGGTAACAGCTCCTGTAACTGTCCCTGCTAACAGGCATCTTCTCTTCAATTCATGTTGCCTTTGAGCAAAGAAGTGAAGCATCACACTGAGGACAAGGTGGGAGGCACAGCTCTGATCCCTCCAGTTTGTCTTCAAGGGGTGGGCAGAGGCAAAACCAGAGTCTGGGTTCCAGGAGAGGCACACAGGACCAAAAGAGGCACAGACAACCTTTGAGAGTTCAGAGCAGAGCAAACAAAGGCTGCAATTGGCCATCGTGGTGCATTTCACAAAGAATCCTCAAGCTGCAGCTCCTGCTGGCAAACCTTTGACTGGTACCTGAAGAAGCAGTGACTGCTGCAGGGCAGAGGAGCCACACAGCAGCAAGACCACACTGACAGTGTGGGAGTCCTCTCTGGGTGGTGGAGAACAGTTCCTGGCTGCCTGACATCCCTCTGGCGGGAATTTCTGCCTTGAGCAAACCAGAGTGGACACAGGTTACAAACTCTGGAGCTGGTCCAAAAGGGATCCTTCTGTTTTCAAAGTGGCTTGGGCCCATCCTCCTGAGCCTGTGCCTGTGCTGTCCTGTCAGCAGAGCTCAGCAACCTCAAACCCTGAGTGCACCCTGCCAGCGTGCCAGCTGTGCTCCTGAGCTGGTGTCCACTCCAGAGCCAAAGCACCCAAGGCACTAAATCTTATCTAAGGTTTGTTTGGTGCTGTTTGGTTTATTTTTTGTTTTGTTTTATAAACAGCAAAGGGTCAGGACTAAAATCCTCCCCACAGCCTTTTCTGTTCTTAAAGCTAAACTTGGTCATCCCAATCTTCCTTTGAGTTCCTCATGGAAGCATGCAGCATGGCCTTTTATTAGCATGGGAACAAGTGAGCTTGCTGCTGTCCCGGAGAGCTACCAGCAGCCCTCACAGCAGTGCAACAAGCAGGACCTAGAACCTGTCCTCCTGCGTGCAGCTTCCGGTTCTTTCATGCCAACCTTACTGGCATGTGAGGCAGCAGTGGCATTGCCCTCAGTGCTGCCCAGGCTAGGCAGGAAGTGCCCAGCTCTGCTCCTGCCTCTGTCCACGCAAGGGCCTGAGCTTGAAGTTACCTGCAGAAACCATTCATGGCAGGCAGTGTCTGAAGTGTGACCCTCACTGACATGGGCCAAACCAGTCTGAACTGTCAGTGCCAGCAGCTGAAAGGAGCTGCCAGGAGGCTGCTCAGGGCTGATCACCCCCATAGCTGAACTGGTGCCCTCCAGCTGTTTCTCAAGCATCTGAACACTACCAAACCTTAAAGCTTTGTGAAAAGCACAGAGTTGGGGCATGTAGTCACAAGGAAATTGGGTTTTGACTGTCCAGATATTTACTCCAGTATCTCTGTGATGTGTCCAGGAGCACTGACCAAGGCACTGTGGTTCCCAGGAGAGCTGTGCTGAAGGAAGGGCACAGGAACGGATTCTGGCTCTGTCGCAGCAGCTGGTCCCCAGCAGCAAAAGCAGAGGAACTCTTGTGACTAGACAGGCTGGGGCCCCCTGGCCAAGTAGATTTGCTCCCATGTGGTGGGGTGACAGGAACAGAAGAACCTCCAGAGGTTGAGGACCACCCCCTGGTCAAAGGGGTGCTCCAGCCCTGAGTGCTGCAGGTAGGAGATGCGATGGTGGGACAGGAACTCCCAGCTGGTGGTGTTGCAGGAGATCAGGTAGAGGTGTGAGACCAGCAGCAGGAGGACAACAGTGCTTAATGTGACTATCAGGAGGAAGGAGATGAGAAGCAGAGCATTGTGCTTCAGCCAGTTCCAGGACTGCTCAAAGTTGAGGCCTGACCTTTGAATTCAAAGAGCAACACAGCTGTGGTCAGAGAGCTGCTGCAGAGGTCAAGCAAACCCAGCAGCACCTCTGTGTCTGACTAAACAGCTCCTAGCCAGGTACTACAGAGAGCTAAGGTACTCTAAACTCTCAAGACACAGCACCAGCAGTGATTTATAATCTAAGAAATTTAAAAATTGCTGGTTCCTGACCATCCTCTTCAGTTAACCCCCCACCAGAGCAGGCTGCAGCTGAGACCCTGCTGGAGTTCCCAGGACTTGGACTGAAACAGAGCTCAGACTGCAGTAGCTGAAACAAAGTAGTCAGCAGCTGTATTGCTGATGCTGCTAACTGGAGCTGCAACCAAAGAGGACCAATGAAAGCCAAACGATCAGATCCAAGTATTGATTAGCTGTGCTGCCCCCTCGGGGGGATCCAAGGAGCTGATCTCTAGGATGCAAAGGGAGGTGAAGCCAGTCCAGCTACTGCTGGACTGCATCACCCCCTCAGCAGGGCTTTAGGAGCAGCAGAGCTTCTGGCAATCTCAGAGGTCAAAGTGCCACTTCAGGCCTTACCAGGCAACCTGCCCCCCCCAGAGCAGCACCACGAGCTGCACGCTCAGGTAGACAATGAAGAGGGGATGATTCCTCTCTCCCACGCAGTTCTCAAGCCAGGGGCAGTGATGGTCGTAGCGCCGCACGCAGTGCTGGCACAGCTGGCAGTGCCGCGCTCGCATTGGCTGCTGCAAAACACAGACAAAAAGCCTCCTAGCCATGGGACACTGCTGCTCAACTCCCTGCTTGGCAGAGAGAGCATCGTGCATCATCCTCCCCTGCAGCAGCACTGCCCTAAACATGTCCTGTCTTTAGATAACAGCACAACACAGAGGAGGCGTGGAGGGGGACTGCACTTCCCTGGGTGCAGATCCAGAGGAGACTCTAGGTCAGCTCCCACACTGTTGCAACCCCCACCTGTGCCAGCTGCCTGCTGGGAGTCCAGTGTGCCAAGCAGGGAGCTGGGGCACATCAGCCAATGCAGGAAAGCACGAGAAGAGCATTGAGGGGGAAAGCCAGGACCACAGCTACTGAAGAGCGGGGATGGAGTCTGGGGACTGCAGGGAAGGAAGTTTCTCTACTCTGCCAACTCAAGACCCTTGCCCAGGAAAGCAGCTCAAGTGCCAGGAGATGCTAGCCATGGCAGAGAAGAGCACTGCTTCCAAGGACCTGTTCCCTGAAGCCTCTATGTGTTTTGCCATCTTTTCCTGCTGGCGTCTCCTGGTAGATGTTCCTCAGGAGCTGATGGAAGCTGGGACAGCACCAGATTTTACTGAGCTGCTAAGGGTTGCCCCAAGACAGAGACCACTGGCTTCAGGCCAGCTCCTCTAAGAGTTAATTTGATTGCTCTCATTTCTCCTCCATGCTGCCTTTCACAACTCAGACTGATGTTTTATCGGTTTTAAGCCTCCAATCAAGCCCACAGCTATCAGTACTTCTTGTATGTCACATTCAACTGCTTCTCTGTCTATGAACATAGCCTTTCTGCCAGTACTGCAAGGCCTGACTCTCATGGCAGCAGAAGTACAGGATCCTGTTTTCCCATGGCAAAAGATCTTTGTTTCTGTGAGCCAGGTGGGACTTGGTTCAGCCTTGTAAAACTAGCACGTGTGCCAGTGTCGATCGCTGCTTGCACCTTGAGCTACAGTTTGCTTGGCTCACTTTGCTATCCAGGGCTGCATCTGCATTCAGGTGCCAGTTGTATTTACTTTGGGAGTTTTGCAGCAGGAGGCAACCTGTGACATTAACCAGGTTGGACTGGATGATCTTGGAGGTCTCTTCCCACCTGGTTGATTCTATGATTCTAGGTATGCCATGCCTCCAGACCACTGGGCAGCAATGGCAGAGCAGAGAAACACCAGTGACATCAGCTGAACAAGGATGCTGCCAGCAAATGCAAGGTTACAAATGTCTTATCCCATCCTCCTCCAGCCCCGAGTGCCCACCTTCAGCAGGCAGTAGCCGCAGCGCCGCGTCGGGATGTCTGGGATGCCACCTGGAACCTGGGGCAGCGCTGCACCCTGTGTTTCGCGCTTGCCTGCCTGCAAAACAGGAGAGAGGGTGACCAGGGGGCCTGGGGTCTGCTGTTCCGGCAGGGCTGAGCTCTGTCCTTAACAGGCAGCACAGGTTCTCTGTCAGGTTAAACAATAGAATCCCTCAGCATTCCTGGTGGAGCTGCAGGCAGCTGAGGGGCAGCAGGAGCCAGCAGGCTCCGGTAGTAACCACCAGAAGAATGTTTGTACAGAAGTCATTGTGGACAACATCCCACAGCAATCCCAGTGCCAGGCCTCGGGCCAACAGGCAAGGTCAGACTCCACCGACGTCCCCTTAGGACCTGCAGTGCCACTCATTCATAGCAACCCACCCACAGCCCTCCTGCAGCAGTGATGATGCCTGGAACGGCAGGGGTAAGCCTGAAGTAACTGTGACAAACTCTGCACCTCCGCTGGCTTCCCTCTGCTCGTCTGTGTGCTTGTCCTGAGGGGCAGCGACTCCACCAACAGCGGCACAAAGCAGAGCTGCAGGCAGCACTTTCTTCCACTCTTGCCATTCCGTTTTGGGTTGTGCCCTCGTACCACTTAGCAGTGGTTGGCCTAACCAGGTCACGTTCACCGCCCATGGGGTACTGCAGCTTCTGATGAAAGCGGGCACAGAGCACTTGCAGCAGGAGCGTGCAGCTGCAGCCTACCCGGCCTGGCCTCCCACGCTCTGGCTGCTTCCCTCGTGCCAAGCCAAACAGAAACTGTTTCAGATCCTTCCTATCTGGCAGTGGGAAAAGGACCTCAACCCCTGCTCCCATCCCGGCGATACCTCCGCTCCCTCAGGCTTAACGAAACCCGGATCCATGAGAGACACCCTGAGGTACAGTAGGACCGAACACAAAACCAGCAGGACGAAGGTCAGCGGCTGCAGCAGCTCCCCGCTCTCCTCCTGCCTCCGCAGCTCTGAAAGGGACCGAAAAGAGAGCAGCGGCTCCTTGGGCAGCGTTCGGGACTCCTGGCTTCAGCCCGGCGCCCCGCACCTACGGGAGGGGGCCGAGGGGAAAGCGGCCAGAGGGGTGCGGGGAGAAGCTGCTAAGGGAAGAAGGTGCTGAGCGCCCACAGCCTCGCTCCGCCCCTGGGCCCCCGCCGGCGGCGCCGTCTCACCGGTGCGGTTCAGGAGGAGCCCCAGCGCCAGGGCCCCGCTCAGCGCCGCGTGCGCCACCCGTACCCAGCCCCCGCCCGGGCCCATGGCGGCGGCGGCGGCGGCGGCGGCTACCGGAAGCGCGGGCGGCGGGGCGGAGTTCGGCGGGCCCAGAGCCCAGTGCTAGCGCCTCTGGCTCGGCTGCCCCGGCGCCGTCGGCTCCCGTTTCTTCCCAGCCCCGCACTTGCAGGGGCCAATCGGCTGCAGCCCGCGGCGCTCCCCTTGCCCTCACGGCTAGCGGTGCTGCCCTCCGCCCCTGAGCTGTTCCCAGCTGAACGGCGCCTCCCTGCAGCCCCCCGCCCGCTTGCGCTCCCGGCTCTGCACGGCCCTTGGCCACCGTCCGGCTCCCATTGCAGCGCTGTAGGGACAACAGAGCTGGGCCCTCGGGAGCAGCATCGCCGCTGAGACAGCTCCGGACCCGGCGCCGCGCCGAGCGCAGTGCGGGCGGCAGAAGGGGCTGGCTCGCAGGCCAGGCTCAGGGTCTGGACTAGCTCCAGTGTCCCCAGGCTGTCTATTTCAGCTGCCGGTTTCCATCCCCTAAGGAGAAATGCAGAGGCTGTGCGAGCAGGGCCAGCAGCAGAGCGGAGCAGGCACCTCTCGAGAATGGCCTCAGTGGAAAGCAAACACCTAAATGCAGCCGAATTGCAGCCTGGATGTAGTTTTATCTCCTGCTAACGATAAAAAAAAAGCCCAGGTGAATAGCTCAGATGTGTGCAGCTGCACCTGCAGCGCCCCGTTAGAGGAGGCGAAGTTCACCTCGGGCTTCTAAGAGTTCTGAAATCAGCTTCCTCTGTAAACCTTCTGGCTTTAGCACAGCTGTATCTTAATGCATTTGTCTCCTTCTTTCCTGGCAAAAAAGATGTGAAGAAAAATAACAGGTTCTTTGCAAATTTACCCTCCAGGACATGAAAACTAGCAGATTGGTATGGTTTGGCCACAAACAGGGAGTTCTGGATGACTTCAAGTCGCTGTGAGCCAGAGGCCATCTGCTGATTCCTGGTAAGCACCTGGCTGGACACAGGATGCTTCTAGGGTTTACCTGGGACAGCTGGGCTGAAGTGTTAATAAAAGCTGTAGTCTAAATTTCCAACAACCAGTGAAGGGCTTTTGTTTTCTTTTTGGCTTTGTTGTTTGTTTGTAGGTAAGCATAGAGGCTGCAGAACCCCCCGGACACTTCCTGGCCTGCACCGGCTCTTACCAAACCTCACAGGGCGATATGCGAGTTGGGCCTTCTGCGCTGCCTGCTTTAAACAGGCCGCAAACAGCTGCCGCCTGCGCTGGCCTCGGGAGAGGCCCGGAGCTGCCCACTCTGTTGGGCATGGCCGCACCACAGCCCCGCTCCGCCAGCGCCGGGACGGCAGCGGCGCGCCGCGGGCAGGGCAGGGGCGAGGCTGAAGGGCGGCTCAGAGGGGGCACGCGCAGCTCAGCCAATCAGGGACCTGCGCTGCTGCGGGGACGCCCCCTGGAGCGCGCTGCCCCGCCTCCCCTTCACCCCAGCCCCACCTTCGCCCCGCCTCCTCTTCGCCCCGCCCTCCTGGCGCCTATTGAAGGACGGGCGGGGCCACCTCCCACACACCACACCTTGGGCCTCAGCGCAGAGTGGCGGCCGCGGGAAGGTGATGAGGGGCAGGCGGCACTGGTGTTCTGTCAGCCGCAGAACGTGGGTGAGCCCCCTGGGGAGGGCCCTGCTATGCTGTGCGTGCTTCTGGGTCTCAGCTTTGCTCCGCTGCCTGAAGCAGCACATCCAGCAACCCTGGACAGGAGGCAGTCTGAGCAGACTCAGCCCAGATGGGGAGGTGCTGGTCCCTGTTCATGCCTGGTGGGGTCCTGGGCCCTGCCCCGTGGGCTGCTTCCCACTGAAGTGTGGAAGCAGCAGCCCCGGGGGTTCGTGCAGCTGCAGTGGCTGCAGGTGCAATGGGGGCAGCGCCCGGGATGCATGATCCAGAGCTGTGGGGAGAGGTCACAGCTTAGGATGTGGAGTGCAAGCTGCAGATTTGTTACCGGGTTCAGGCAGATACAGTTCTGATGTTTTTTCCCCTCCCGTGGTTTCACAGCAATCTTTCCTTCCTCCATGCCTCTTCTCTGCTGGCAAACAGGATTGTTACCCTTGGAGCAAGAGGAGAAGCCACCAAACTGCATCACCAACACGTGGCAGGTCCTCTGTAATGAAACACAGCACACGGCCCAGCAGTGTACCTAGAGAAACCACATCTGCAGACCAAGGGAGGAGGAGGCTGTTAAGCACTGGGTTTAATACACAGCAGGTATCCAATGGATACAACAGAAAAGCTAATTCATTGGGAGTTGTAAGGAAGCAATAGTTGTGCATTGTTGGCTTTTTTGCTTGGTTTCAACATGTGCAAACACTTGAACCAGGCCTCTTGCTATCAGGGGGTGAATGGGCAGACTAAAAGCAGAGGCTTGCTAGCTGGAGTTATTCTCTTCAAGCAAAACCAGGAAACTCCTATTCGGTTAGCTTAGAAACTTTTTAAGGAAGAAAAGCATTACAGAGAGACCAGGTGACAATGCCAGGGACCAAAGGCAGAAGAGTCTCAGTCAGCAGGGAATCTCCTCATTCCTTCTCCAAGAGTTGTCTTCTCATTAAAACCCACACTGCTTTTCACCAGCTCCTGGCTGCCATTACCCTCTCTGCTGCACACCAATGGCTGTCATGGAGACCAGATGTTTCCTTTTTAGTCTTTCTTCCTCCAACACCTGAGCTGTGGCAGACTCCTCCCTACACCAGCCTCCAGAAAGTGCCCTTCCTATGGAACAGTGCCTGAACACTGCCCCTGCAGCTGCTCTGCGACTGCTAATTAATTGCCACCTTCAAGTGAGGAGAGGGGAGAAGCTTACAGCTCCAAGATTTCTCTTCCCACTCATCTTTTGCAGAGAGGAGTGACTGCATCAGAAGCTCAGCCATGGTGACAGGCTGGATGAGAGTCAGTGCTGAACAGAATTCCAGGCAGGAGGTAGGTGCAGGGTGGCAGAAGCAGAGGGGACAGAGGAATTGTCTGCAGGGTTATTCATTGCTACAAAGAGCAGTGCTGGACTTCCTTGGCTTGCTTTGGATGAAGACTGCTGCTGCTGCTAGGTGTTAAGCATCAGGTCAATAACTGACAACCGTTCTAAGCAGGTCCTCCCACAGTTCTTGTGAACTGGAAGCACTTGTGGAGAGCTTGGTGAGGGTGGATGGTTACAGCATGGCACAGGGTTTGGTGCAGTTTTGGGTACCATGGTCCAGCTTGCAGCAGGTGAGGCAAATAACAGCTGAACTTTTGGGGATACTGGTTTGAAAGAACCCAAACCCTCAGGGTCTTGAGGGTGATGGGAACAAGATATCAGATGTCCACAACCCTGGATCCGGCTGTGCCAAAATCTTAGGGTAAAGCCTGATTGTTTGAGTCTGGTTATGGTGCAGGGCTGATCCTAGCGGAGATGGGAGCTGCTGAGCTCCTGCTGAGCTCCCTGGCAGCTGCATTCTGTGGACGTTTTGATAGCTCTCACATCTGCAACGTGTCCCTTTGCTCCCAACTTGCCAACACAGTCAGAGTCCTGAGTGGTCTTTTTCACCTGATTCAAGATTTTAGTGCAGGAGCTGTCACTGTATGGGCATTAGGAAGGAAGCTGAGGGGGTGGCACCATCACCTGGAGCAGCTTCTGAGGGACAGCAGCACTCAATGGAGCATTAAAGGAGCAGAGCCTGGCTCACACAGGTTGGCTGGCAGCATCTGCAGCCTGTCTTAGCTTAGCAAATGTAGTACAGAAACCAGACCTGGACATCAGCTTCCCTGTCTCAGAGCTTACAGGGACACAAATTATTGGGGAACAGTAATAAGAGAGCAAAATACATTTCAGTCAAAGGACTGCAAAAAAAAGTATAATTCATCAAGTTTTGCAAACTGTATGAAAACAATCCAAAAGTGACACAAAAATATATATGTTTGGAAAATACTCAAAGAAAAAGGTACAGATCTGACAATAGGGACACACAGGACCAATGGTTAAAAGGGAAGAGACATCAATGACACAGTTGTGACAGGCGCAACCAGGGCAGCTGTGTTGTCATTTAAAGTGTCAGTTTGTAGACATGCTGAGCAGGGAGGATACCAGCTCTGAGCTGCAGGACAGCCTGAGGGCAGCTCTGCAGCAGCACCTCCTTGGGGCACTAAGGAGCACCTTGTGCTGCTGCCAGACATCGGAGCTTCCCTGAGTCCCTTCCCAGGCAGCCTTTGGGAATTGCAGGACTGTGGCAAGCAGAGGGCTCTGAGGATGGACTGCACTGTGGGCTGAGTGCCTGGCTGGGAGGCAAAGCTTGGCCTTTGCCTTCCAGAGCCTTTCCATGTCTCAAGTCTGACAGGTGGAGAGACCTCACTGCTCAGCCACAGCCACAGCAGCCTGCAGCAGTGCTGCTGCTGGGAGCCAGGGCAGAGCAGGGCCTCCTGCTTCCCAGGAGAGGGGCAGGGTGCAGGGCTGTTGTTTCGTGGGATCGCTGCCCAGCCTCAGGAGAGGACTTCAATACTTCCCATTGCAGCATCTGTAAAGGGAGGTTGCTGTGCCACTGGGTAGGGCTTGCACTGATGCAGACTGAAAAGAGTAGACCAGCTCCAGTCCCTTACTGGGAGCTGCAGGAGAGGTACAGGCTGCTCTGGACTGGGGACCAGTGGAGCTTTTTCTGCAGAGGGGAAGTAGAGTCTCTGGTAGCTGCAGCCCTTCCCTTAGCACAGAGCAGAACTACAGGGTGGTGAAAGGCTGCAGTGAGGAGGGGTAGCCCTTTGTGACCCTTGCTCCTTTAGAGGCTGCTCTGTGCTGACAGGGATGTGTAACTGGTTCTGCTGGTCACACCTGACCTGCTGAGGCTAGGTGGGCTCTCAAAGCCTTCTGTGCTACCGAAGGGGACAAAACAGACCTTTGGCTTCTACCAGGAACGTCTTCCGAAGGACCCACAAGGCAAAGCTTCCACCTGTCTCCCATAAAAGCCCCTGGGGAGGGAGTGAACTGATTGGAAGAGCTTTTTCCTCCTCCTCTCCTCCCTGTCCAGCTATCACTTGTGGCTGCTTCATGTCCTCCAGCCTCTCTAACCAGTAAGTCACTTGTCACTGCCTGTACTCCACTGAGCAGCCACTTCCCTTTGGGACTGGTGTTCCTGCAGACAGGACAGGACCGCCTCATGCAGGGCAGCAGAAGGTGGGGGGGGTGGTGTCTAAAAAGTGGGCAATAAAAAGGTCACACTAGGAAGCACACAGCCAAGGCTTCAAACTCACGATCATCTGGAGCTCTCTGTGTGGGCTAAAACAAAGAGGTTAAAAGACCCATCTTGTAGCTGGCTTTGTTTATACAGAACTCATACACACAGAACTCCAACCTGAAACTTCAGCACAAAAACTCCACTGCTGTCAGGAAAGCATTTCTGTTGTGCAAAACATCCCTCCCCCCTCCCCCGGTCACCTTCAGCTACTGAGGGCCGCACACACACACAAAGGTTCCTTCCAACAGGCAAGTTGGTCAGAAAGAGTCCTCCCTATGTACAGTGGGTTAGAGAGAAGCTGGAAACAGTGCTGGCAGGAAGCACCAGGTGCTTGCCTCTATCTGGAAGTGTCCATGTTCTCCTCCTTAAAGTTACTGCAGTGCTCTATAACTTTCCTAGGGATAAAACAAGGACAAGGAGAGAGGCTTTAGTTCAAGGCTGCTGCACCACAGCTGTGGGACAGCAACACAAGACCTGTCCACAGCCAGATCCCTGCCAGGGTGTAACTGCAGCCCCTGAGATGTGCATCCACTGCTAGCTGTGCATGCACCCCACCACAGCTGCCTCTCTGGGGTGTTCATCCTGCAGGCAGCAGCTCACAGCCTGCCAGGGACTAGCCACTGCTGCTGGCTTTTAGACCCCGAGAGCTCTGGGGTAAGGAAGCCCACTGGAGTCTGGGGAATGGCAATGCTGGAGGCTACTGGGGCAAGATTAGCTGTTAGCTGTGAGACTCCCTCTCCAACAGGCCACTTCCACAACCAGTCCATCAGCCCTGGGTAATCTCTGTGTGTTGCCCACACAGGAACACCTCTCTAGGCTCCTCTTCTCACCCTTGTTCTCCTGCTTTGCCCCTCTGTTCTCTTCTCACCCTTCGTGCACATCAGCACAGGCCCCTCTTTGGCAGCCCTGAGCTGTATGTATGTGGTGGTGCAGTGGGCTCCTACCAGGCCATCTCCTTGGTTTCTTGCCGTGCTGAGGCCATCTTGATCATGTCCTTCAGAAGGGGAATGCCACCCTCTTTGATCAGCAGTGGGCAGTACTTGTCAGCTGCAAAGAGTTAAATAGGTCCTGGTGACCCTTTCAGCAGTGCTATAAAGGGGGCGGGGGGAGCAACAGGCTCAGACTCTCAGCTGCAGTGCAGTGGATGTGATGGCAAAGAGGGAACTTACAGTAGACAGAGACCAGGTTGTAGAGTGCCCAGGTGGCCCAGTGCTGGCTGACTGGAGAGATCCCTTGGGGAAGAAGCCGAAGGATTGGTTCAAATGACCTGTATGAAACAGTGAAGATGTTACAAACCCAGGAGCTGCTTCTCAGCACTGTTGCCACTCAGAGCAGTCAGAACTCTGTGCTCATGGATACCAGAGCAGGGAGCCCCTTGGCATGTCAGAGGTCCTGGCATCCAAGCCTGTCTGTGCCACAGGGCAGCACAGGAAGGACTTAGGAGGATTCCACCTACTGCATTCAAAGGATTTCTGGGAAGTGTCTAAGCATGCCCCATGAAGGGTGCCAGGTCCAGCCAGCCACCTGCCTTTCAGCAGCAAACTGCCCTCGGGAGATGCACACAGGGAAGCTGTAAAACCCTCACTGAGGAACATCCCTGGGGATGTTTCTCCCCCACTCTAAACAGTGCTTCCACACTCCACCATGCCTCTTCCTTCTCTCTGATGGTGCTTGCTTCCTGTGACACTCCAGGCTCCCAGGTGAGAGGGTCAAACTCTCCTCTTCCTCACCTGTAATTGATGTTTCTCCTGGAGTTGATGTCCCAGCTCTGGATGGCTGCCCACATCCTCTTTACAACCTCCTCTCGCTGTGGCTCACAAATACTCCAAGCCTCTGGCCCATCAAACATGATATGGGAGAGCACACCACAGGCATTGTAGGAAACCTCAATCCCATCTGCTTTGCTCTCCAGCAGGTTGCTGCCGAGAGACAGGAGATCATTTAGAGGTTTCAGGGTGTCCAGGCCAGTGAGAAGCAGGGCTGCAGAGCAGGGCCCTCACCTGAAAACGCCGATGAACTGAGCTGTCATCAGCTGCGGGCGCAGCTCCCTCACCTCTGCCACGTTGCCCAGCAAGCCCAACATGTTGCGGTGCAGCTCCTGCTTCTCTGGGAACTCCTGAGCAAGAAAAGAACAGCACTTAAGCAAAGCAGGGCTCTGGAGAAAGGCTGAGTGCTGCCCGTGAGAGCAAGGCTCTTCAGCAGATGCCAAACAGCACCACTGGTGTTAAAGGGACATGGGAAAGGATGGAACTGAGGCCACTCTTGGCTGCTGCCTGCCCACGGGGCTGTGTGCAGGCTGGGGACAGAGAAGCTGTGCCAAAGTTTCTCTGTTCTGCTGGCTGGGGGGATGGGGGTAAGAAAAGCAAACTTGTGAGCTTTTTCTTCTGTTTGTGCAGCACAGTCAGAGCTGCCTCAAGGACCCTGCCCGGGCAGATGCCTCTGCATGCTGAGGTCACCATACTCACTTTCAAGCACTCCAAGAACAGTTTCATGCCACTGTAGTTGAGGAACATCTCACAGTTGTCAGGGGTCTCATCAGTGATGTTCCAGAGGGCACTCCAGGAGAACTCCATCACCTGGTCACACTACAGAGCCAAAGAGAAAGGGACTGAAGCAGAGCTTTGGTAATGTGGGAGCCCACTGAAAACCTGCCACTTGTGTCTGCTCTCTGCTGTCACCCTCCATGGCTCCAGGGCTCAGGAAGCCTGGTTACTCACTTTCAGCTTGCCAGCAAATGAGGGTTTGTCTTATTTTTGCCTCCCTGTGGCATTTCCCTGGCCTCACCCTGGGACATTCTGCAGCACCAGCTGAGGAGTCTGGTGTCTGTCAGAGGAGTAGAGCTGGCTCTCTGCACTGATCTCCACACCCCAGGCAGGCTGCAGAGGCTGCCCCTGACACATGCTGGGAAGCACTCACCGTTTTATCAGCCAGCTTCTTCTGGATCAGCTTCAGCATTGTCTGTGGGCAGAGTAAGGAGCAGAGTGGGAAGCAGCTCAAGAGCCAAAGCTGCTGCAGAGCTGGCTACAGCCAGACTGTGACCATGTGCAATTTTGGGTCCTTTGCAGAGCCCCACCCTGGGCCATTCTCTGATCTGGTGGGGCTGAGTTATGTATAATGTTGAGAGCACTCAGAGCTGAGCTATGTCACAGTCTCTGAGCTGTCCAAGTTGCAGTCAAGTCAGTTTTGATCTGTGTGACAAGGTCTGGAATGTGGCGTAACTGCCCCAAAGTGGTGGCCTCTGAGAAACTGAGGGGTGTGGGCTGGTATGAGTTGAGAGGCCGGTGTGGACTTCGGGGGCAGAGAAGGAACTGGTCACAGGGTGGTACCAGGTCTGCAAATGAAACAATGGGGTGGAGAGGCAAAGTCTGAGGTTACACAACTGCCCTGCTCCCATAGGCAGCCTGTCTCTAACTTCTGTGCTGCTGAGGCTGCAGGTGTCGCATGGAGGGGTGGGGTCCAGGGAGGGTTGGCTCTGCTTCCCTCCTGTCACAATGTGAGGTTGCAGCTCAGGCTGGGTGCCCCTGGTGGGCTGCTGCAAGGGAACTGTGCTAGCCTGGGTTACGGACAAGCAGGCAGCTTGGGACCATACCAACCATGACAAACCCCATCTTGCCCACAGCTTCCTTGTGGTCGTTGTCCACCTGGCAGACCAGGGCGTTGCAGAGGTGTACGGCGATGCGCTGGATGGACTCATCCTGCCGGCTCTGGTTCAGGATGCTGAGCAGCAGCTCGTTGACCCGGCGGTACTGGAACTCCAGCTCCTCAGGGATGCTGAAGTTGCACAGCGTCAGGCAGCAGTTTCGCTGCACCTGGGTGGGGAGGAAGGGCCAAGAGGCTGTGTCAACCTGCTGCCTGGCACTGAAACCAGCCCTGTGCCCCAGCCGTGCCCTGTGCTCTCGTGGGGCCATAGTCACCCAGTGCCCACCATGCTCCACATTAGCTGCTTGCTGCCTGCAGGCTCTGTGGAGTAGCTGCCACCCTGCAGCCCAGTGGCACCATGTCACTTCCAGTGCTCTGCAGCTCAGTGAAGTGTGTGTTTCTGCTGATTTAGCACCCCCAGGCAGTGCTGGACATCAGTGTGCCACCCTCCGGCTCTGACCACTACCACCTTGCTGCCACCACCTCCCTGGCCTTGTGCTGGAGCCTGTTGCATGGACCAGGAGCAGCCTGTGTGCGGTCACCAGCACGAGGGCAAGCAGCCTCTCTGCTGTCTGTCTTGCTCACATCCCTGAGGCTTGGGAGACTCAGATGCTAACCAGGCTAAAGGTGTGACAGAGGGCAGCAGCCCTGTGGGAGCTGCAGGGCACAGGCTGCTCTCACCGTGACTTCCTGGTAGGCCTCCATGCCGTTGAGCACCACCTGGATGACCTGGCGCCGCAGCCGCACACTCTGCTCCGTGCGGTACTCAGAGTTGGTCAGGTAGAAGAGTGCTGCACTGCCTGTCACCTGGATGTTCTTGTCGTCCTTGTGGCACTTCAGGGCTGTGATCACCAGCTGCAGGCAAGCAACAGGAAGCCTCAGCACCACTGACCGCTGTTGAGCTGTGCAGCAACTGCTGCGCGCCTGAAAGGATCGTGTTGCCCAGGCGCTCCAGGAAGCTGCCCGTGGTATCAGGGTACCCAGAGCCACTGCTCCAGTACAGCCTGATACAGCGTCCCAGGGGAAAGAAGAGACTGGGACTGCAGCATTTCCCTGGCCAGGGGTCTGTAAAGGCTGGCACAGGGCTCACCTGGAGGGCCCGCAGCAGCTGGCTGCAACGCTCAATGCGGGCAATGTCGAAGAGCAGGTTGATGGCTCGGGAGGTGATTTCTGGCCGGTGCTCAGTGTAGGCCTCGATGGCATTCAGGACTTGCTCCTCATTCTTGTCTCCACTGACCTGGCATGAGGGAACAAAGAGTCAGGCAAGAAATGGTGGAGCAGGGAAGCCCCATGAGACAAGAAGACTAAACGTCAAAGGCTACAACCTTCCTGTGCCCTGCTAGCAGGACTAGAGCAGAGAGATGGAGTCACCCCTCAGCCCAGAGGAGATGGCACCTTTGGGGCAGAAGGATATTTACAATGCAGCCTCCTTTTCTCTCCTTAGATGCTGACAATCACAGACACCCATGTTTCTCAGGCAGTGTGATTTCCCCAGGCTCCTCTCTAAGAGCCACCTTCTTCAATCCTTCTGAAAGCCCCCAGGGTACCAGCCTTGCCTGCTGCCAGTGCTCCTGCATTCTCAAGCGCCTACTGAAAGGTCAGCACTCAGCTGTCACACCTGAGCCCCTCAGAACCCCACTAGCAGTCAGCAGTTCTCACTCCCTCAGCCTCTCCCGGGTGTTCCTGCCAGTGCCCCCTGCCCCTTTACCTTGTAGGCTGGGATGTGGGTCAGGCGGCACAGAGAAGTCTCGAAGAGCCCCAGGAACTGCAGAGGTCGCTTCAGGCCCCGGAAGGGAGCGATGCTGCTCTTGGCTGGCTCAATGCTGAGGGACGAGAGACCACTGGTGCTGGCACTGTGTCTCCAGGTGTCTCCTGCCACAGACACCCTTCAGCTCTCCACCCCCTGCACTGCTCCAGCACTAAGTGTAACAGCAGCACTCCTCTCCTACAGCAGAAGCTTCTCTAAAGGTTACCTGCGCTTAGCAGGAGGAGCAGTAAGAGCTCAGGCAGGCAATATGCAGCCTTCCTGGCCTGCAGATTTACCAGTGGGGGTGAGTGGTCCCCCTCAGGTGAGGGCTGTGGGCTACACTGAACCAAAGTGTTTGCAGGCTGGACTGCCTGTGACAGATGCCACTGTGACCACACAGGGACACCAGTTTCAGTCCCATCTCCCTTACAGCCCAAGAGCCAGCCACTGCCCCAGCCCTGCTGGAGAGGAGCCAGCACAGTCCCCACGGTCTGCTCTTGCTCAGGAAGTGGTCAGGGGACAGGAAAGCAGAGCTCTTGGCTGACTGGGCAACCAGAGCTCCAGGCAGGTCCCTACTGAGGTGCCCCAGGACTTGCAGAGTCCAGCTGACACCTGAAAACGTGCCTTCAGACTCTAAGCTCCTAAACCACTCAGCCCTCCTAGGAGCATTCATCTGCTGACCCAGTGCAGAGAAGCTGTGTCTGGAAGAGCCTGGATTTCAGTGAGGGTAGGAAAATATTTCGTGTAGAGCATACGTAAGGGGTCTGTAGGCTTTGCAGAAGAAACAGGAACCCTGCAAGAGATGCCTGGGGGAATGTGTGTGGAAAAAACAACTGAAATGCTTCTGCAGGCATGGATGGGAGACAGGATCCCTTCTGTATCACTCTTGGAAGTCCCTGCCTGTGTCTCATACAGGAATCACAGCAAGTTCCCAGCCCAGCAGAGCTGTCTCCTGCTTGTTACTATTAATTAGATGTGCCGGGTTTGGGAACAGAACAGGGAGCTGCTCCTGACTGCTCTGTGCCTGAGCAACCCAAGCAGAGCTCAGCTCTACTGCTCCCTCACCTTGTCTGGCCCATCTTCTCCTCCATGCTGGGGATGGTGCAGTTCTCCAGCATGGTGTGCCCTGAGATGTCCAATGAGCTGAGGTTGGCCAAGTGCTCCACGAACAGGGTCAGCACCCGCCGGGTCAGCTTGAACTTGTAGTAACTGGAGAGGTGGTCTCGGGAGATGTCCAGGTGCCTGCAAAGGGCAGAAAGCAGCTCAGAGCCTGCAAAGCACCAGCTGGGGCTCCTGTGCCTCACCAGAAGCAGCTGACAGGTCAGCTGGGAGCATTATTTCAGTTTTCCTTCACAAGCTACAGCAGCACAGTGCTGAGGGACATGGCAGCAGGACCTGGCCCCATGTCTAACCTCAGCAGGAAGCTATCTGGTAGATGTTTGCTCAGAACGGAGCAGCAGGAATCATTGCTCCAGCTCAGAACTGCCTTTCCCAAGCTCTGTCTCACCTAGTGGTCAAGGAGCACTGGAGGATCTCTGCATCATCTGCTGCCTTTTCCCACCAGTTTGTGTCTGTTTGGGATCCCACTCTTCTCTTTCCCCCCACCCTGCCCTGATCTCATGCAAGTGTTCAGATGTTTTCCCTCTGGCAGAACCTGATACGAAGGCAGTGGTGGGACAAACTGAGCAGCCACCACGAGCAGATGGGGTCCCTCATAGGGCAGAGGCTGCTCTTGCTTGCTGGGCAGCAGCTGAGACTCCTGAGAGAGGCTTTTCTAAACTGCCCAGAACAGGAGCTGGCATCCCACTCACAAAAGTGTCTCCTGCTTGTCGTGGGCTAAGCTTGAGTGCACATCACTGGGAGTTCAGGCTCTTGGGCTTGGAAAATATTATCCAGGTGCTGCAGATCCCAGGCCATGTGTGACCATGGGCCCCCTCTGGTGTCTGCTGGCAGCAGAGGGGACACTCGAGCCACTGCAAAGCATCTTTCCTGGGAGGCCCTTTCTCTGGTCTGGAAAGCCTTGGATCCCTTTCCTGGTACCTCTGTGTGGCCTGACCTCTGCTTTCTTGCAGGAAGTCATTTCCCTGTCAGCAGCCCTGGGCCAGGGACTCTGCACTGCTCCTTCCCATCCCTGCTTGGTGCACTCCCACCCAGCAGCCAGGCTGAGCTCACAGCTCTGGACACTGCTGCTGGACAGTGGCTTGAGGCTCAGTATGGCTGTCACGGCTGGGCACGCACATGTCTGCAGAGCTGCTCTGGACAGCTCTCGGGTGCTCAGCTGTGCTGTGCTGAGGTGGGAGGTGGTTGGGTTTGGCTTGTTTGGGGGTCGGGGGGGTGGTCTCTTTCCAAGAGGGGATGTCAGATACAGAGCTGTTTGTGGCAAGGTTCACAACCTGAAACTGGCCATGAGTGGCTTCCTGGCAGCAGGCAAGTAAAGCATTCCCAGGAGACCTTTCCCTATCGGTGGGAGAAGGATGGACAGGGAATAACCCAGCAGCTGACCTGAGCTTGTGAAGCTGTGTGATCGCTTGGATGTGCTCCTCTGAGAGGTCCATGTTGTAAAGCACTAAGGAGACCAAAGTGTCCTTCCACTGGGTCAGGAAGCCCACATCGCCCAGCTGGATGCCAGAGAGGTCGAGGGCTGCCAGCGAGGCCAGCGGCCGCAGCAGGCTCTCCACATTGACCCCCTCCATCAGGCGGCCCAGGTTCAGGAAGCGCAAGCGGCTGAAGCCCTCAAAGGTAAAGTCCTTGACCAAGACCTGGCGGGTGGGGTTCACCAGGCAGTCATCCTCACAGCCTCCAGGGTTCTCCTCCTCGTAGAAGATATTGCAGCAGCCGAAGAGGCTAAGGGAGATCAGTGTGTGGCTGAAGCTCACCAAGGTCTGCAGACTCTTGGCTGTCAGCTTCTCACAGTTAGTCAGGTAGAGCTCAACCAGATCCTGAAAGATGGGAAATCAAAATCAGAGATGCTCCACACGTGCAGTGCCCACCCTGTCTCCTCCCACACCTCTCAGAGGGATAGCCTGAGAACAGCCACCACCCATTCTGGCCACTGTCCCCACCCCATTCCCTAGCAGTGGCCTGGCAGCTGAGCAGGGAGGAGCTGAGGTTCTCCCAAAGAGGCTGTGGCCAGTGAAGGATGGAGCCCTGGGAATCTCTGGGTGCCTGAGATTCCAGTTGGTGCCCAGGCAGCTGTGCTGGAGCCTGCCAGTGCAACACCACCTGCTTCCTGATGGCCTCCAGGTCCTGGTCCTGCACAATCTGCTCCCGCAGGTGGATCCGAGCTAGCCTGGTGCTCCGGGGATCGGAGAAGAGGGTGAAGAAGCTTTCGTGGGGTTCGAAGATGCTGTCTGTCTTCACCAGCTCCACGTACCTGGGCGGGCAGTGGGGTTAGCACAGCAGCACACAGCAGCTCAGCTCCAGCACCCTCACTGGTAAGCAACTGCCTAAGCACAGAGCCTCCCCTGATAACCCAGAGCAGCCTTTGGGTGACAGGAGCTGGCCTGTCACCTCTGCCTGCACACAGCCAACTGCCCCCAGGCACCCCCAGGCTTTGTGCAGGGCCACGGGCTTTGGCCAGCTGTCTGAAGCTGCCAACTGACATCTGCGTTTTTCAGAGAGCTGGCTGAGCAAAGCCCTCTGCCAGGCTCTGGGGGCAGGAGCTCAGCCAGGAGGCTGTGACGGCCAAACCATACAGATCCCTGGAAACAGAGGGCTTTGGAAAGCTACAAGAGCAGCAGCCTGCAAATACAACATCTGTTAGCACTTTGCACTCCCAGCTCTGCTCTGTAATGCCTCAGTGGCGGGAAATGGGAAAGGCTCCATGGACTGCAGGGACTGCTTCACTCTGGGGGTACCTGTGTGAGAATGGTGCTTCCCATGGAACCTGGGCTGACAGAAACAGAGCAACCTCTGGGAACTCTTGCTCCTGCAAATCCTTATTTTCAGCAGGAGCATCAGCAGAAGGAAACTGCCCCACTCATTCTTCCCACTGCTTTTCCACTTCCCCATCTCTCTTTACAGAGAGCTGTGCCCCTCACTCCCCGAGCCCCTGGCTCCTGCCCCAAGCAAGCAGCAGCTGCTGCCCAGCCCCAGCCGTACTCATTGACCAGCTTGTCACAGATCTCGCTGGGCAGGAAGATGTCAGGGTGCAGCCGCAGGGTCTGGTTGTCCAGCAGGTAGCAGAGGGTCCCCTCCAGGTTGCGCAGGCAGTAATCTGTGCACAGCCTCATCAGCGACTCGGGGCTGTCGGATGCCATCGTGAGGGGACTTGTGGGGAGGGGAGGAGCAGAAGGAAGCTTTGGACTCAGTAGATCCTTTCCTCAGGTGAAGTTGCAGGATGAATTTCACAAGGACATGAGGACACCTATGAGCAGAGAGGAGGACAAGCTGCATGGAGCAGGGCACAGGGGCAGGTGTCCTGCAAGGCTGCTGCAGCAGCAGGGTGCCGCTGGTTGTGTTTGCAGCTCACCACTTGCTGGCCATGAAAGCCTGCACCAGTTTGGCCTCTCTGGCAGCATGCACTTAACTCCTTGGTATTCCCAGGGCACACTGCAGGGATAAGCCGACATGAAAAATGTTCAGAAATGAGGCTAGAGAGCAGAAAATGTTTCCTTGGTGCAGGGCTGATCTAGCTGACAAAGGCACTCTGGAAGGGAAGAGGCAGAAACCAGACTGCTGGGGGGGCGTGGGGGGTGGATAAACTACCAGAACACAGCCAGGACAATCTTTTGTAAGGGCCCTCTGGGATCTGGTGGCCGCATATCTTGTGCTTGCAACTCTGTTTGCCACCATTCCAAGTGAAGCTTCCTGTTCAACAGAACATTTCACGCACGTCCTTGACCCAGGCTGTGAAGTGGATCAGAAGGCAGAGAGGAGTACAGAGCCCTCTGAGATGCAGGTGGCACAGGCAGCAAAAAGCAGAAATCCAGAATCCAGAGTCTTGTGGAGCTGTGTCAGGAGAGAAGTCAGCGGTGGAATGGGCAGAGCACAGAGCATTGTTTCACCAGCCAGGAGGTCCTGGCTAAGGGAATGCAGGTGGGAGGAAGCTGTTCTCTGCTCTGCTTGCTCTGGAAATGAATCTGCTTCACCTCCAGAACAAGTCCCTCTTGCAGACTTTGCCTGCAGCTTGCTTGGGACAATCTTTCCAGAAAGGCAAGACCAGCAGGAAGATCTGAAGCTGCTGGGGAACATGTTCTGCTATCCCTGCCAGTTCCCCTGTGCCTGCAGCCAGGAGGTCCTGTGGCCAGGCTTCTTCCACTGCTGACTCCAACGGCCAGAGAATCGCAAACAAATTCCCACTGCCAACCTATTGTCATGTGCAGCTGGAAAGGGCCAGTGACTGGGACCTGTCCAAGCAGCTTAGAGTACTAAAGGGCAGAGGCTGCCTTCCTGTGGCCCTCACAACCCTCTGCTGAGGCCAGCACGATGTGGCTGCTGGACCCCGGCCCTGGAGCACCCAGCTGCCCTTCAGCTTCTGAGCTCCCCACGTTCCTCCAACACCTCTCCTGAGCTGAACAGAGAGGATAGTGCCTCAGCCTCCCCAGGCAGGTAACACCAGAGCAGAGCCTCAGCCTCACACCTTACTGGGATGTCTGAGCAGTGCCCAAAGCTGCCACTTTTGTACAGCACGGGACACACAGTCTCTCTCCCTGCAATGCTTCTTCCAGTTTACTGCCCTAATGGATTTGCCTTCCTCTTGATGCATGAGGGACTCAAGTCCCTTGGAAACAGCACCAGGCACACCAACCTGTACACAAACCCAACCAACGCCCTCAGCAGCCTTCTCATGGAGTAACTGGACCTCTGCACCACCCAAGCACCCAAAGGAACCTGCAGGAGGGGAAGCTCTGCTCTCCCCCTCAGCAGCCTCCCAGGTACTGCCAGCCTCTCTGGCAAACACTGCTCCAGGGCACACCTGCATCAGTACCTCAGGCTGGGGACTGCTCCTGGCACCCCTGGGGCTGCCCCTGCCAAGATGCCCTGCTTGGGACTCCCAGCCTCTCTCTCCAGCCAAGCCTTACTCAGGGTGGCTCTGGGCCAGCAGCTCGACGTTACGCTGTTGCTATAAAAATGGTTGGCAGAGCTTCCCAGCACCAGGGACTTGTCTGAGCACAGGGCAAACAATGCAGACTGACAGAACCTGCTCACAGCCCCTCTGGAACAGCAAATTGCTGTAAACACAGAGTTTGGCACAAGGTACCTTTGTGAGGAAAACTGCACTGTCATTTTCGCTGGCCTCCTGCAGATCACTCTGCCTTTTTTAATTAATGCATCACCACAGCTTGTGCAGGGAAAGCACATCCCTGCCTCGCAGCTGGGAAACCAAGGCACAAGTGGGCTGAACTGTTCCATGGCCCAGCACGGCTGTGGTCTCCAAACCTGGCCTCCCACAACTGACAGGGTAAATGAGACTCCTGCTGCTCTTTGCACCTGCCTGCAGGTAAAAGCTCCCTCAGATCGCTGACTCAGCTTATTCATTCCCTTCCCAAAAGGTCCCTTGCCCAAGAGGACACCCGCGCAGGTTTGGTGGTCCAAGCTCCCTGGGCACCGGAGATCTGCCACTGCCAGCCCGCAGTGGTGTCTGACAGCCTGCGAGCTCCGTCCCCAGCTGGCAGGCAGCTCTGGTCACAGCCTCAGGCCCTCGCTCGCTTCCCCGATACGGGACTCCGGCCCCGCTCCGAGCGGTGACTTTCTCTTCCCGAGGCGCTCAGAGGTCACCGCACCCGGCAGCGCCGAGGCTCCTTCGGGACATTCTGCCGCGGCCCAGGACCCTGCCTGACGGGACCTGGCTGCTCCCGGTAGTCTCGGTGAGGAGATGAGGGCTTCGCCGCGGGGCACCGAGCGGCGCTGCCGAGGGCGGCTGTTCCGCGTGGGCCGGCGCTGCCTCCCCAGGCCCGTGCGGGCAGGCCCCGTGCCCCCGGGCAGGGCAAGCCCCTAGGGTCGGACTGAGGCGGGGGGCGCCGGCACTCACCTGGAGCCAGGCTGTCGCCCGGCGCGGCGGAACGGGGGCGGCGGGAGTCCCGGGGGATCCCGGTGCCGCTCCGCGGGGCGGGCAGGGGGTCCGCGTCCTCCTCGGGCCCGCTCCCCCCGCCGCGGCCTCCGCTGTCAACAAATCCCGCCGTCACTTCCGCCAGCCGGGCCGGAAGCGCCGCCGCTTTCCCCCGGAAACACCATCCGGTCCGGAACGCTGCGGCTGCGCCTACGGTGCCCGCCAGGGTCCCCGCTGGCGCCAGAAGGCAGCGCGGGGCTCTCGGCGCGGCTCTCCCTCGCGCGCCCTGACGTCACGGGGTGCGGCGGTGACGTCACAGCAGCGGCGCTCACTGCGATGTCGCCGCCCTGCCGCGGGACATCCCGGCGCGGCTCGGTGGGGCAGGCCGCCGTCACGCGGGGGCTGCGCGGGGATCCTCTCGCCTCCCGGGCCCCGTAGCTCCTTCCCTGGGGCCTCCGCCACCACCCCGGCCCCCTGGGAGCGTCCAGCTCGGGCCGCTGCCCGCACAGCCCTCACCGGCGAGCGCCATCGCCGCGGTCCCCACTGCCGGCGGCAATTCGCACAAGCCGTAGGCACTAAACCGGGGAGAGCGCAACCGACTCTGCGCTTCCCGAGGTGCTCTGAGCACCGGCGGGACCCTGCCCGCCACAGGCGACTCGTGGGGTCTTTGCTGGGGCGGGCAGCGCTGCGGATGCCTGGGGAGGGGGCCCGGGGGTGAGTGTGCTGCCGCTCCCGACCCGCGGCAGTGCTGCCGCCGGGCCCGAGCCCGCGTACAGCCCAGTGCCCCCGGAGCCAGCCCGGAGGCCAGCCCCGAGGCGGAGCAGCGCCCCGGGGCACGGCCCCTCGGGAGGCGGAGCGGCGGCGCGCAGCGGGCGGGCGGCCGCGGGCAGGATTCCAGCCGGAGCGGTTCTGCGGCGTGCGGGGAGGGGGCGCGGGGCCGCCATGTCGCGGCTGCACCAGAGCAGGTCGGTGCCGAGCCCCTGCCCTGCCCTCTCCCGGCGCATCTTGCGGGTGGGAGGGGGCGTCTGTGAGGTCGGAGCCGGTAACGAAGCGCTGTAACGGTCGCGGTTCCGCTTCCCCCAGGATCGCGGATTTCCAGGAGGTGCTCGGCGAACCCACAGTGGCTCTGGCCAAGCTCCGTGAGCTCTGCTTCAGCGGTGAGCGACCTCGAGAGGTGGCGGGACCGGCTCCGAGCCGGGGAGAGGGCGCTGGGCACGGCCCCCGCTCTGTAGGGGTTGCGGCCGGCGGTAGCTCGGGGCCGGTGCCGCCTCCGCGGGACTCGGAATCCGCGGCCCGGCCCCATGGTGTCCGGCGGCCGGAGCCCACCTCTGCTCCCGCCAGCGTTCCGCTGCTGGGGCTGCTGCGGGCGGCAGGGCTGGAGCCGAGGCTGGAGGCCGTATTATCAGACTCGGTCTGCATCAGGCCGCAGCGGTCCCCGCCCGGCCTCTGGGCACAGCCACAAATTTCAGGAGAACCCTTTCTGCCCCCTCCCCGGGACGCGCTGTGCCCCATGGCTCCTGCTGTGCGCCCTGGCGTTTCACCTGCTCGGCCCCAGCGCTGCCTCCACTGCCCGCCGCGGGCACCCTCCCGTGAGAGGCGGCGGCAGGCTGGGCAAGTCGTGAAAACTTCTGGCCGCGGGGAGCAGGAGCACTGCCGTGCCTGTGCCTGCGGTGGCCTTAGCAGGGCTAACGAGGCTGTTTCTCTGCCCCGTGCTCCACAGGGATTCCATTCGATGGAGGACTCCGCTGCCTCTGCTGGAAGGTGCGTGCCCTTGTGGGTGCTGCTGGGGGTGGCAGCGGGATGCCCTTCTGGGTGCTGCTGGGGGTGGCAGCAGGGTGCTCTCATGTCTCGTGTGTGGTGCTGGGTCTGCTCAAGCACACGTGGTATTTTGGGGCACTTAAAATTCTAACCAAAAGTAAATCCAGATCTGGAAAGCCACTCAAACTCAGCAGCAGTTTGTGGAGATGAGCACTGGCACAGGTACAGCAGCACTCACTGACACAGGGCAGCCTGGCCTCAGAGGGCAGAGAGTGCCTGGCTGCTCTCTGCATGAGAACAGCCTTCAGCCCTGAGCTGGGAGTGCATTTCAGTCAGATTTGCTGTTGATCAGCACCACAGATCTGTCTGTGCTGAAAACCAGTCCCCAGGTTCTCTCTGGCTGTTGGCTGGCAGAGCACCAGGTGCTCAGGAGAAGTTTCCCAGAGTTTCCAGAGCTCCTACAGCTGCACTTTGCTTATCTTGCTGGTCTACCAGCTCAGACTGCAGATGCTAACTACTGTGCATTCTCCTTCTTTGAAGATCCTCTTGAACTACCTCCCTTTAGAAAAGGCCTTATGGAGCTCCTTGCTGAAGAAACAGAGGTGAGGACAGTGCTGCTTGCTCCTCTGTACCTAAGGATACCTACAGAGAGGGAGAGCAGTTGCTCAGATAATTCAGCACCTTCACGAGGTGTTCTGGTCTGGAAAGTGCTGTTCTGTCTGCTGGCTTGGCCTCTGCAGCTGAACTCAGCTGAAGAGAGACTCAAATGCCTTCAGGCTGGGTGCTCTTGGGGACTTCTGCTTCAGTGCCAATTCCTCTTTTCTTCCCTAAGGGATCTTTACTCCCAGTTTCTAAAGGAAATGATTATCCAGCCTGGGATTGCCAAAGCCAACCTGGGTGTCTCGAGGGAAGATGTGACCTTAGAAGATCATGTGAGTGTTGTTAAACCTTTGTGCTGCAGCAAATCCCTCTGGGCCACAAACGGTTGTGTGGAGCTCTGGGCTGCTTCTGGCTCAGTGCTAGGGCTGAGAGAACTTTGCTCTGCTAGCAGGAGGGACAGGTCCTAGGTACCAGCCTGGTGCTTGTGTCATGGTACCCCCCAGTGTGAGTCACTGGCAGAACAGCAGCAGCTCTGGAGAGAGCAGTTTCCAGCTGTGCAAATCGCTGCTGCCCTCAGGCCAGCTGCCCAGGCTGTGCAGCTGCTAGGGGAAGGGAGAGGCTCACCAGGGCTGCCTCCAGCATGGATTTTTTTCCTGGACAGTCAAGTCCCTGAGGTGACTCGGAGCAGGAGAATCAGGTTGAACTTTGGCATGGCAGGCAAGAGACTCAGCTGCTGCTGCCTGGTTCCTGTGTCCCCTGGCTTCCTTCTCTGAAGGTGCTGTCAGGAGGGCACCTGCTGGGGCAGGGAACCAGGTAACTGATCAGAAGAGTCTGCAAGGTGATACAGCTGCTGCCAGGGCTCCTCCTGACCACTGACTTCTCTGCTAGCCTGCAGTCAATTGTGACTCTGGAGGCCTTGGTGGTGCCAGCTCAGTGTTTGTGACGTGCCACACCTTGGCAGGTCACAGGCACCTTGGAGTCTCTTGGAACCTTGCTGCTGCTTTGGGTTTTTTTCCTCTCTTGGTTAGTTGTTAACTTTGCATGGATCTGGAGCTGGAGGGGGTGTGGTGGGGTAGTTGGTTTTGTCTGTTGGGACCCTGGTCAGGTGCAGGGCACAGCAGTGCTGCTGCATCGGTCTGATCAGAGCTGGAGATGCTTGTAACAAGCACAGCTCCTGAGTGCTGTGTGGGTGGTGACTGCCCCGAGGACAAAGAGCATCTCCTATGCAGGCTGGGATCCTGCTGACAAGGGCAGGACCTCTGCTTTGGGAGCAAAGCCATTAAGAGGCAGGTGAAAAGAGATTGGTAGTGTTGGCTTCTGTCTGCTGGCTCCCGTCACCAGCTTTGGTCCACTTCCTGCACACGGGCTGAAGAGGCAGCACTAAACAGAGTTGGTGAGAGAAGGGAAACGTGGCATGCTGGGGGCATGCTGGTGCCAGGGGGGCAGCAGAAATGGTCAGTCCTGGGCATTCCCTGGGGAGTTCGGTGCCTGTGAAGTGTCTGCTGTGTTTGTGACCCTTCTGCAGCCACTCAACCCCAGCCCAGACAGCCGCTGGAATACCTACTTCAAGGATAACGAAGTGCTGCTGCAGATAGACAAAGATGTCAGGTGTGTGAGCCTCGGGCCCTGCACCCTTCTGCCTCGGCTGGCACCTCCTGCGGTGCCCGCCCTGGCGCAGGCACTGCTGATGCCCGGCGTCCCCCGTGTGCCCCCAGGCGGCTGTACCCCGACATGGCCTTCTTCCAGCGCCCCACTGACTACCCCTGCCTGCTGGTGCTGGACCCCCAGAGCGAGTTCGAGACACTGCGCCGGCGAGTGGAGCAGACCACGCTGAAGGCACAGCCTGTGGCACGCAGCCGCAGTGGCCTCACCAACGTGAGGGCACGGGGGGCACCCGGGGGGCAGGGCACACAGCAGGGCAGGGCAAGGACGCTCCTTGGGATTATGCTGTCCCCAGCTACGTGGTGGGGGTGAAGCCATAGCCTAGCTGGTGCTGCATGTCTGGCAGCTGCAGAGCTTTGCAGCACAGGCTGCTGTGCCCCACAGGTACTGCTCTGTGCTTCAGGGCTGCCCAGCACTAGGACTTCACTGCCTTTGGGCTTCCCAGGTCACTGCCAGCTGGCTGTGAGCTGCCCACCTCTTTTGGGGGTTCCCGTGCATTAGAAGCCAAGCTTGTCACATGTACAGAAGTGTGCCAGCTGGGTACCCTGCCCCAGCCCGGGCCTGGCCTCCCCTGCAGGTGAGCTCCCCTCTGAAGGCAGCTCCCAGCTCGCTCAGTGAGTACGAGGTCCTGCCCAACGGCTGCGAGGCTCACTGGGAGGTGGTGGAGAGGATCCTCTTCATCTACGCCAAGCTGAACCCTGGCATCGCCTATGTGCAGGGCATGAACGAGATCGTGGGGCCTCTCTACTACACCTTTGCTACAGACCCCAACAGTGAGTGGAAAGGTGAGAGGCTCTGCCCTGCATGCAGAAGGAGGCTGCGGTTACACAGCTGGCACCTGGCTGCTCCAGGCCAAAGAGCAAAACCACCCAGAGCTGGGGAGCCTGGGGGGGGGCACAGCGAACTGCTGGAAGCTGAACTGGCCTGTGCATGGTGAGGAGCTGAAGTGAGGGCTGCTGAGGGCTGGTTGCTTGTGTGGCCCTAAGCTGCACCGTGTGGAATTTAAGTCCCTTCAGCTCTCTGCCTGCAGTCAGACGTGGCTGGAGCACAGGGGTCCTGTGCCTGTTGCTTCTGTTTCCCAGGAGCTCGGAGGGTGAGTGCTGGTGCAGGGCAGAGCAGCTGATGTGCCTGTGCCTGGTAACCAGTTTGTGACTTGATGTCACAGACACCTGGTGCAGCACACAGGGGCCTGCAGGGGCTCTGCAAGCATTTCCTGTTGAAGTGTCCAGCCTTGTCCCAAGCCACGCAGGCCAAGGTCCTGTAGGATCCCCTGCCTAACTTCAGGAGAGCAAGCAGGATGTGGAGCAGGAGCAGTCCTGTGTGCCTCTCAGTGCAGCCTCTTCTTGCCCATCGCTTCCTGTCGTGGTTCTTTGCAGAGCATGCTGAGGCAGACACCTTCTTCTGCTTCACCAACCTCATGGCTGAGATTCGGGACAACTTCATTAAGAGCCTAGATGACTCCCAGTGTGGCATCACCTACAAAATGGAGAAGGTCTACTCGACCCTGAAGGAAAAGGATGTGGAGCTGTATTTGAAGCTGGTGAGGACCGACTCTCTAAGTCTGTTGGGTTGGGAGGAGTGGAGCTCAACAAAGCCTGTAAATGTCAGCCAGTCCTGCTAAACTCTTACTGTGCTTGGCTAGAAGGGCATGGAGTGGGCATGGAGGGCTCTGCCTGTAGGGCACAGGGACTCTTATCTGTGCACTGGAACAGCCTCTCCTTGGGGCAAGCTGACACAGCAAGGCTCTGCTCCCCTGCCTGCCTGGGAACAAACAAAGGCTGTTGGAAAGCTGCCAGCTGAGAGCCCCAAGAGACTTGGCCACGATCCCTGCTCACCTGGGCCGAGGTGCAGGTGGCGTTGGAGGCTTTGTTCTCTTCCAGCCTTTGGCTGTAGGGTTCCTTGGGACCTGAGGAATCATGGATCTGTCTTTAAAAGCAGAGGAAAACCAACTCATTCCACGCTTGTGCTGTCTCTCGCTGCCCTGACTTCAAACTGCATGGAGCTCGTTCCAGGAGTAAACTTAAATCCAGCAACCTGCTCCATCCTGCCCACTAATTCTGTTCCCCCTCCTGCAAGAGGCTCAGGGTGCCCTTGGCAGTTTTGCGGAACCTGTAGAAGGCAGCTTTGGCTGAGAACATCTTCAGCTCTCCCAGGCCATTTAGTGGGCAGAAGGGATAGTTTGGACAAAACCCACAGTGCTGGGTGCTGGCTGATACCACGGGGAGAAAATCAACTGCTTACAGCTTGGCTGGCAGGAAATGGTCTTGGTGGTGCAGCTTCTCCTTCAGAATATCAGCAGGATCCTGAGCACGTTTGGCCTTGACTGAGCTTACAGTCCCTTGTGTGTGACAGCAGAAAACAAGAACGCTTGGGGCTGGAAGTGCTCAGGGTGTTTGACATCAGCGTGAGCTCCTCTCTTTGTTTCCTTTTGTGACCAGTAAATGCAGGGCTTTGGGGGAGGAGAGGAAATCTTGACCAAACAGCCTTCTGCTGAGGGGGAGGGCTACAGCACTGCAGATAAACTGCTGCTCAGATGGGAACAGGAAGGTGCCTCGACAAGCTGAGGGGAATCAACACAGCGCTGCTGTGCTCTGTGTGTGGGCAGAGCAGCCTTGGCTGGAGACCTGCAGGCAGGGAGCCACAATGAGCACTTCTGCCCAGCTCCCGGGGGAGAGCTGCGGAGGGGGCAGCCGGGGTGGGGTGGGGTGGGCTGGGAGCAGTGCCCTGGCGGGAGCAGAGCCTCACCGCCTGCCTGCCACCTGCCCGACAGCAAGAGCAGAACATCAAGCCCCAGTTCTTCGCCTTCCGCTGGCTCACGCTGCTGCTGTCCCAGGAGTTCCTGCTGCCCGACGTCATCCGCATCTGGGACTCGCTCTTTGCCGATGCCAAGCGCTTCGACTTCCTGCTGCTCGTCTGCTGTGCCATGCTGACGTGAGTCCCGGGCACCCTGTGCCCTGCCCCGTGCAGCCCGGGCGTGGGCAGGCACCCGGCGGCTGGGTTCTGGTCGCTCCCGGCATGGGACAGAGGCTTTGCAGAGGCCTCCAGCAGGCCACAGTGCAGCCCAAGAGAATTGGAAGCAGCTGGAACCTTTTCCATCTTTCAGACTAATCCGGGATCAGTTGCTGGAAGGAGACTTCACCCTGAACATGAGGCTGCTGCAGGTGAGGGCTCAGCACAGGGAGCAGTTTGCAGAGTCTCGAAGTAGCAGTGTGGGAGAGGGGAGTGCCTGTCTGAAGAGAGGGACTCGCTCGTAGTCCTTGCCTGCAGAAGGTCTGCAGTGGTCCTACAGCATGCTGCAAGTGTGGATGCTTGCTGCTGGCACCCATCCCAGCCTGCAGAGGAGGCCTCACAGCCAGAGGTTTGTCCTTTGGTTTGCAAGAAGTAAGCTCCAGCAGAGGTGTGGACCCTTACATAACAGTGTTAGGTTTGCTGCTGTTTGGCTCTGAGCTCAAAGCTGAGCACACCTGCACTGCCCAGCAGGACGCTCCCGAGGCTGCCAGGTCCTGCTCTGGGCTTGGCAAGATGCTGCCTTGATAGGGCACTCTGGCATGGAGAGAGCCCTTTGCAGGCCTCCTTGCTGTGCCCTTGCAGGACAGCTGGAAAACACAAACCTTGCTCAGAGCTGCTGAGGGTCAGTTCCAGAACAGGAAGTGTTAGCTGCTAAGGGAGTAAGTGAGCATGGCAGCACTGCAGGAGCCCAGGAATGCTGCTTCAGGGTTTGTCTGCTTGAGGGGAGCAGTCAGGCCAGGAGACTCCAGGTGGTTGCTTACAGCTTTTTGCCTCCGACGCAGGATTATCCCATCTCAGATGTTCACCTGATTCTGAAGAAGGCAAAGGAACTTCAGGATTCCAAATAGTCCATGAGCCTAACAGAAGGTACCAGAGAAACTATGGGTCCAGGAGGTGCCCCCATGCAGTGTGGTGCATTACAGCTCCTGGTGGGCTCTGCAGGACTTGGGGTTTTGTGTTTGGGCTGCTGGCCAGTTTGGAGACTTCCTTCTACTCTATTTATTAGGTCAAGGACTGATTACTTCCCCATATAGTTGGGTCCTGCACTCCAGATATTTTTCAAATCTCAGATGCATCTGTGCTGCCAAAAGCAGCTTTTTGTGGTTGTTGTAATGACTTTAAGGTTAGGGGGAAAAAAACCATCTGTGCACACCCCTGCAGCAGCACCTGGAGCAGGACTGGTGGGGAAGGGCCAGGCCGAGGCCAGTGGATTTTGATGGATGAGCACGAAGGATCCTCCTGCTCTGAACAGGATGAGTTCCAGTGAAGTCACAGCCCCTGGATTCTTCTCTTTTGTGTCTGCACTTGGCCATCCCTGGGTGTGCAAAGACTGCCTCAGTTTCTGGTAACTGCCATCTGACACCTGCCAGTTTGGACCCTTTTGCCTAGGAGAGAGGCCTTGAGAAGCTGAGATGGAGGACAAGGCTACAACTGGTGGCTTTGTGCCCCGAAGCTGCCTGAATCCAGAGTTGCCTTAGCAGCAGGGGCTCCTGGAGAGCAGCCCTGTGGTGGCTGTCATCACTGGGTGCAGTTTGAAGCCAAGCCTTACCACACACAGCCTTAGAGCGGGAGCTGCAGCGGGGCTTGGCACTGAGTGCCTGGCACTGAACTGGAGCCTGCCCAGCCACAGCCAGACTTGTGCGCTACAAGAAGCAGACACGAAGTCCCTGCCTTGAGGACAGGTGTGGCACAGGGGGTCTGCCTTGGGCCTGCAGAACGTTACCCTGCACAAGCTCTGGTCACAGGAACCTTGATGTGTCTCATAGGACTTCTTACCAGGAAGAGACATGGCACAGGTCTGGCCTGTGCAGGAGTCCTTGTCTGGTGAGATCCCAGCTTCCTGCAGGGGCTGATCCACTTTGTGGTGTCCTGGTCCTGTTGAGTCACAGCCCTGGGTCAGACACTTGTCTCTGCTGAGAGGGAGGGTACTGCAGTTTAGAGCGGAGTAGGCTCAGATGAGCATCAACATGAGAGAGCTGCTGGCAGCATCAGGGTGTTCAGACCCCTTGGTCCTCAGAGGGAGAACCTCCCAGGGTGCTTGGGTGGTGCAGAAGCTCTCAAGTGACCACAACCCAGCCTGCAGTCCCCTTGCTGTGCTGTGCTGGCCCAGCTCCCCACAGCTCATGGGTGCTGCACTTTGGGGATTTCTGGGTACTGGTTGGTGAAGGTCAGTCTGTGTGAGACCCATTTGGGCTGCTGCTGGCCTGGAATCGCCCTGGCAGGAGGGATGTTGCCAGCCTCCAGCTTTTCCCTGGGGTTCCTCTCTTCACTGGGCACCAGCTCTCCCAGGTGGCTGTGGCTCCCCCAGAGCTGGCAGAGCAGAGGTTGCTCCATGTAGCTGTCCTCTCACGGCAGCCTGCAGCAGCCTTTCAGAACATGCTGCAGCAGTGCTGGTGCAGCCTGGGCTGGCTGCTGTGGAGGAGCAGCAGCAGCAGCTGAGGAGTCAAAGCAATCTGTAATGGGTACCTGTAGCTCGCAGTGTCTCTGCTGCAGCCCTTCCTAGAGGGGAGAGTTTTCTTCTGAGGAGCACAGGGCCAGCAGAGCAGGACAGCAGGGTGCTGAAGCATCCTGTCTGCCCAGGCCGCTGGCTGTTCTCCTGCCTTCTGCTGCTGAGCTGTGCCAGGTGCTCTGCTGAGTACCCAGCAGTGGAGGCCAGGAGTCAGCTGCTGGCAAGCACAGATGTGGAGCTGTGGGGGCAAATGCTTGTGCCTCACAACTGCTGCAAGTGCTGCTCTGGCTCTTGCATTCCACAGGCTCTGTCCTGCTCTTGGAATGAGTTGTCCTTGTCAGTGACTTGGGACACCCATTCCTTTATTCCAAGACTTTCTCCTTCCTTTAAGGGCAGATTTTGAGGGGGGAGATTTCTTGTTACCAGCTTTTGAATCTTTTCATCAGTTTCCCTGGATTCCCCAAAGGCTTTTGGTGGTGGTGTTGAGGTTAGACAATGTTCTTCTAGTGGTTCCTGCTTTGTGTGGCCAAGTGGCAGCTGCTGCACCTCAAGACATTTCCACCTCTGGTTTCTTTCAGTCCTTAGGAGCAGCAAGGCTGGATGAGGTGGCAGAGCTTTGGGGTCAGTCTGGGGTGTTCAGGGACCCCTTGTTTTTTAGAGGCTTAAATGCAGCTCCCCTTGAAGTAGCTGCTCAGCACATTGCTCACAGGCAGGAGACTGCAGGGGAAGGAGGACCCAGGAGATTGGGATGTGGGGGAGCTGAGCCTGGGCCTGGGAGGGAGAGGCCAGCGCCACCCGCACCGTGCTGCAGGTCAGGCTGTTCCAGTGGGGCAGGAGCAGCAGAGATCAGACCACTGGTGATGGTCACTCAGGACACCGAGCTTGGATCTTGTGAGCATTTGGATTATCCACAGCGGCAGGGAGAGGGGTGAAGGCCGAAGTGGCCGTGGGGGTCTGGGGCGTTGGGCACAGGCTGTTCCCCCCGAACGGGTGCCAGTGTTTGCTGAGCTGTTGGAGCCCTCGGGAGTGCCTCTTCCACAAGAGGGTGCAGGCAGCGCTCGGTCACTGGGCAGAGCTGCCAGGCCAGGGAGCACTGCGGCGCTCCGAGCCTCCTGCTGTTGCTGTCAGACGCCGTTTTCACGGCGCTCCCTTCACTAAACGGGTGGCTTTGTGCACGTCTGGTGTCCTGACTCGCCGCGGGCAACCGAGGGGCTTCCGAGGGCCGAGCTCTGCAGCCGCCGTGAGCTTGCGACCGGGCGGCGGGGACGTTCCCCGCGGAGACCCATGGCCGGGCCCGGTTGCCGCGGGACCCCGCCGCCGGCCGGAGCTCCTTTGTGTCCCGAGCGCCTCCCGTGCCGGGCGATGGCGGCCTCCGGCCACGCTGCGGCGCCCGCGGGCGCTAAGGCGGCGCTGCGGCGGCCGTGACCTCAGGGCGGCCGTGGACATGTTGCGGGGCCGGTGGCTGTTGCCCGGCGTCTCGCTGGCGCTGGGCGCGGCGCTGGGCGCGACAGTCGGCGCTCGCCGCCGGCCCGAGGCCGAGGGGCTGCTGAACCGCCTGCCCGTGGTGCCCTCCGTGGCGGCAGCCGGCCCGCCGGCGCTGGCGGGCCCGGGGCGGCCCGAGCTGACCAAGTACGGGCTGCCGGGGCTGGCGCAGCTGCGGAGCCGCGAGTCTTACGTGCTGTGCTACGACCCGCGGAGCCGCAGCGCGCTCTGGGTCATCGAGCAGCTCAACCAACACACCCTCAGCGGCTCCTCCGACCGCGCCGCCTGCGACTTTCGGGAGGACGACTCAGTGCACGAGTACCACCGGGCCACCAACGCCGACTACCGCGGCAGCGGCTTCGACCGCGGGCACCTGGCCGCCGCCGGCAACCACAAGTGGAGCCAGCAGGCCATGCGGGACACCTTCTACCTCAGCAACATCGCCCCGCAGGTACCGCGGCACGGCTGCCCCTGCACTTATGGCCGCAGGGCTCGGGCAGGGAGGGTTGCGAAGAGCTGCGGGACCGGGAGCGACTTTGTGAGGAGCGAACGCTGAGGGTCCTGGGGCTGTGGAGCGCGAGAAAGAGCAGCCCCGGAGGGGATCAGAACAATGCTCGGCAAGAGCTAAAGCACCTGTGGGGGGCAAGAGCCTGGGGCCAGTGGTGCCCAGGGACAGGACGAGGGGCAGTGGTCACAAACTGGAGCCCAGAAGGTTCCATCGGAGCAGGAGAAGAAAGTTCTTTGGTGTGCGTGGAAGTGACAGTGGAGGTCTCTTCTGGAAAGTGCCCAGGGCACTGAGGGGTTACAGCAGAGGTGGGAGGTAGTGGAAGACTGCCCGGTGAGGGAGCTCTTCCTGACTGCTGCCTGTGTCACCTCGGCTGTGTTTCCAGAACCCTCATTTAAACCAGAACGCCTGGAACAACCTCGAGAAGTACAGCAGAAGCCTGACAAAGCACAACAAGAATGTCTACGTCTGCACGGGGCCCCTCTACCTGCCCAGGTAAACAGGAGGACACATCCTGCTGGGCAGAGGGGAGGAAGGGGGAGGGCAGCCAGGCTGGGGGTGCGGCCTCCCAGCTACCCCTGGACAGGGAAGATCTGCTGAGGTCCTGCTCGGGAGGTGAACCCAGCTGGTGTGCAGAGCTTGTGTGGAGGTGTCCTCTGCAGGCTCTTTTCCATTGACCTTACCATGGGTGAGCCTCCTGAGCTGCAGCATAGCCACGGTGCTGTTTGCAGTCCTCAGGGCTAGCAGATGTCTTATTGTTGAGCTAACAGCTGAGAGTGCAGTCCCCTCCTCTGCACACTGACTGCTTTCATGGGCTGCTTCTCTACTCAACAGCAGGATTTCATCTGCAGAGCTCTCGAGGCAGTGCCAAAGAGATGTCTCATGTGGAGATGTCTTCTGCAGCAGGAAGCATTGGAGCCAGCAGGGAGGGGGCTGGGGCGGGGAGCAGGGCAAACACACTGCCTGGCTCTGCTCCCTCCCAGCTGTGGGGTGGTGGAGGACGGCTAATGGCTGATGTGGCACCACCCTGGGAGCTGAGTGGGCTGTGCTGTCGGTGCAGGATGGAGGCTGATGGGAAGATGTACATCAAGTACCAGGTGATTGGGAAGAACAATGTGGCCGTGCCCACCCATTTCTTCAAGGTGCTCATCCTGGAGAAGGAGAGTGGGGACATCGAGCTGCGCTCCTATGTGATGCCCAACTGCCCTGTGGATGAGAAAATCCCTCTGGAACATTTCCTGGTTCCCATCGAGAGCATTGAGCGTGCCTCAGGGCTGCTCTTTGTGCCAAACATCCTGAAGAGAACCACCAACTTGAAAGCCATCACAGCTGGAACCACCCACAGCTGAACAAGGCCAGGTACCCCTGGGAAAGGTCTCTCAGCAGCCCCCTGCAGAGCCAGCTCCTGCAACTCCAGAGGTGACAGGAGTCACACAGTACCCCTCCTGACCCTACCCTCATCTCACCTGACAGTGAAACACACACAGCAGCTCCTGCAGAAGGCTCGTGGGTGCTTGGCAGCAGCATGGCTGTGCAGCCATGGCACCTGGGGAGTGCTGGGTTGAGGTCTGGACTTGATCTTGGAGGAATTTTGCAGCCCTCATGATTCTGATCCTACAGGGCTAGGATTTGCCCCTGCTGTGCAGCGTGGACCTGCTCCCTTAAGCTGCGTGTGTGAAGTTCTTGTTTCTGCTGCTTAGCAGAGCAGGGGAGCAGCAGGGGTGAGGCTCCTGCCTTTGTGTGGCTCTTTTCTCTCAGATGGGTTCATCAGTAAAGCTTTGCACACCCACAGTGCTGGTGCTTCTTACCTGCTCTCCACAAAGCTCTGAGGACCTCAGCAGGAGGGGGAGGATGGAGCCAACTTTTGCAGCTGCTTTCCTGTTTGGGCTCACCGCAGGCAGAACTGAAGGCCTCATCAATGGAGGCCAACTGCAAGGAGCTGGGCTGATGCCAGCTTTAGTGGTGAGGCCACCTGGAGCTCCAGCCCCTCTTGCTCTTGGGAAGAATGTTAGGCTGGGAGAAGTCAGGCTGAGACAGCTCAGCAGGTTTTGACTTGAGGCTGAAGGCCAGATGGCTCTGGAGGCACTGAGCATGCAGAAGCTCTGGGCACCAACTGCCCACTCCACACCAAGACTTTTGCACAGGGTATCCAAGGCAGCTGAGGTTTAACTCTGCTTTATTCCCCACCCCAGACATCACAGCTGCTGAGGGGCAGTGCCCCCCTCCTTGGCTGAACCAGCAGGCAGGAGGGTGCAGAACTGCTGATGCCAACAGCAGCCAGCCCCTTGCTGTGTCTTGACGACTTGCCCAGCACTGGGGATTTCAGCAGCACTTCCCCAGGCGCTCCTCAGCCCAAGGCCAGGTCCCATCCCTCAGCTGTCCCTGGGTGTCCTCACAGCCTCCTCCAGGTGTGGCCTCAGAGCAGACAGGGAGATCAGCAGGGCCTCCTGCAACAGACCCAGTCAGGATTGCTCTGAAGAGCACCAGGCCAGCCAGGGGCTCTCAGAGGTGGCACTGGGGCAGTGGCCTGTGGGCCCTGTGTCACTGCCAGGCGCAGAACCAGCCCCATGCAGACAAGCAGCAGCAGCCCTACCTCTGTCCGGATGGTTCTGCTGCCCTGGCTGGGGCAGGTGTTCAGGTAGAAGTCAAACAGCAGGCTTGGGTCGGTGACCTCCAGGTTTGGGTCTGCATCAACCCCAGCTTCCAAGCCCTCGAGCCCTCCAAAGATTATGAGAGCATGCCTAGGGGAGATGGAACAGAGTGAGGGCAAACTGCCTCTTACCCCTCTGCCAAGGCATATGCTGCTGGCTTCACATGGCAGAGCTGCTCCTGTGCCTCCAGCCTGCCAGTGGCTTCCCTGAACAGTCCTCTTAAGCTGGGCTACAGGAAGCAGACTCAGTGCCCAAGGATCTGGGGCTGTGCTCAAGCTCCTCTGCGAGTTGTGTGTCTGCTGCCAGTGCCCACTGCAGCTGCCTCCCTAAAAACCCCACCCCACAGCACCTGGCCACAGCCAGGCCCTGCTACCAGCCCCAGGGAACTTGAAAGGAACTGGAGCCATCCTGGGGCACTTCCCTTCCCCTTCCCCCCCCCC
>WBNM01041765.1:194671-235490 GCA_013399055.1 Ramphastos sulfuratus
CCCCCCCGGCTTCTGTCATGGAGAGGAATTGCTTTGGGGCAAACAGGAGCAGCAGAGCACAGGAGACAGCCTGCAGTGAGCATCCAGGAGCAGCCTGCCTGGGGGAACAGCAAGGCCACAGAGCAGCTCTGCTGCAGGCTGCCCCAAGGGCTCTGTGTGGGGCCAGGCAGGAGAGACACAAACCTGAAGGAGGGGAAAGTAGCCTGGTCCAGGGGGCTGCCCCGCTCTGAGGTGCCAATGGAGAGGTCGTAGCCTTCCTTGAATGGGCACTCTGAGAAGACAGCACCTGGCAAACACAGCCTGAAGTTACTCCTGAAGGGTCCTTGCCCATGCTGGGTGCCCCCCAGGTGAGGGACAGAAGGAATTGCTTTTCATGCCCATAACACATCAAAGCCACAATTCCTCTTCCCTGCACCACTTCCTGGCTGCAGGAGTCTCTGGCACCCTTCTCAACTGCAGCACCTTTGCCTCAAAGCCTCAAAGAGCCATCCAGCACATAATGGCTGCCAGTTCTCCTCAGAGATCCAGTCAGAAGGGAAAAGGGTTCTGCAGGGCTCTTGAGCTCAGGTGTCACTGCTGCCTTTCATGTCATGAGCAGGAGGCAGTTACAGGAACTATCCTGCTCCAGCACTGATGCAATGTGGGGGGAAGGCATAGGGCAGAGGTACTGGTGGCTGACTCGGGGGGGCATTCATGCCCTTGGCTTTGCCAACCACAGGGCTGCTAACTGCCCCTGGGATGAGAGAGGTTTCTGAGAGACCCATTGCTGGATGCTGGGCCAGGCCTGGGAGGCATGTGGAGGCCCAGCAGCAGCAGAGCAGGTTCAGGGCACTCACTCAGGCAGGAGGCCAGGCGGACGCTGTAGCCCCAGTAGAGCCCCGAGGCTGTCCGGGGGTGCTGCGAGGACACCACAGAGCCCTTTCTCACTTTGCCTTCTGGAAGGGAAGCAAAGAGATGAACAACTCCTGAGCTCTCGCACTGCAAACTGGCCTTGACCAGCCACCTCCAACAGCTTGTCCTGGGGCAGGGCACTGACTTGCTGTGCCACCAAGAGCTGCCCTGGAAAGCCTGCCAGTGTGTTTGGGCTGCCCAGTGCTCGCAGCTCCTGGCCGTTGGCTGGGGAGGGGTGGTGACGGTGTCAGTAAATGGTGTGGGGGAGCACATGGACATGCAGAGCTGCTGGGTACCTTCAAGCACTCATCCTCTGACGGTTGTCAGATGCAGGAGCAGCTCCTGCAGGACTGCAGCCCACAGGTGCCAGGGGAGCAGGGAGTTACCTGGCTGCTCAGGCTTCTCCAGCTGCACTGTGACTCGCAGGCCAGGGGTCAGCTTCTTGTCAATCTCCACATCCTGCAGAGAGACTCTGCTCAGCCTCAGCCCTTCTGCAGCTACTGGGGAAGGTGGGGATGGGAGGGAGGCCCCTGAGGAAGTGGAGTCTGTCCTGGCTGGGGCTGCAACAAAGAGCTCTGCAATCAGGCTGCACAGAGCAGGCTGAAATGTGCTTTGGTGCTCAAACACTCTAGCCTGACAGTGAAGCAAGGATGTGCTGGGAGGGGCAGGCCCACCAGGACTTGGGAGGCCACAACACTGATGAGCCACAAGGGACAAGGTAGCAACAGCATTAAACCCTGAGCCAGGCTGCTATGGCCTTCAGAAACCCTGCGGTACCCTCTGCCTGCTTCAGGTCCACCAGAGACAGGGGGCACGGTGCTGGGGTCTGCGGGTGCCAGCCCTACCTTCCTCATCCCACAGTTCACAAAAGAGCCTTTGCCTGGCTTGCTTGGCTTGTCCAGCACCACTCCCTCCCGGTAGGGGCACTCCTCATCCAGCCGCATGTGGTGGGGGGTGTCCAGGGGGTTGAGGAGCCCTAGAACAGCAAGATGGAGGCAGCCGCCGGGGAACACTGAGTCCAGCTGCTCCACTGTGTCCTCCCTCTGCTGCAGCAGCTGAGCACCTCACTGCACTCCGACCACAGAAGCTACTGAGCTCTGTGCATCCCCTGCGGAACAGGGGGCAGGGCTCGGGGAGGGGCAGCTGAGTGCTTACCTGCAAACTGCAGATCCTCATGCTTGGGAAAAAAGGATTTCCTCAAGTACCTGTTGTCAGAGAAGGGTGAAATGTGGAACCAGTTGTTGAAATGGGAGCCAAGCCTCAGTTCTAGCCCTTTTCTGACTCCAAGGAGCTGAGTACAGAGAAAATCCTGTGTAGCTCCCTGGAGTCCCTGTGCTGCCTCTGATGCAGCATGCAGGCTGTGTTCTGCAGTCACTGCTCATCTGTGAGCTAAGCTCCAGAAGCAGACACGAGAGGTTGAGATCCTGGGTCCCTGCACAGCTATGCAATACTGAGAGTTTGGCCTCTGCTCCTAGAGCCCCTGGCGTGAGGTGCCCAGGGGTCGGTTCTGCTGCCGGTGTGCTGCAACCTGGCCACGATGGACTTACTGAGGGCACTCCAGGTACTGCAGGATCCGAGCCAGCTGCACGCAGGCTTTGCCTCTCCTTCCAATGCCTTTAAAGTCCCCTTCCACGGTCCTGAAGCAGAAGGAGCAACCTGTGAGCTCCGCAGGAGGCTGCAGAGCCCCACAGGGCCAGGCCTCCATCTGCAGACAGCAGCTCCTCGCCCTGCCCTCCTGGGAGGCTCCAACCTTCCCTCCGATCACCCGCGGCTCTCTGCTGGTCCCTAACAAGCCTAAAAAGGCTGAAGGCACAGACGGCAGCCAGGACACACTGCGCAGAACAAGGAGGCTCCTCCTTACTTTGCCCCCTCTCCATCCTCGTCGAACACCACCACCTCATCCACGCAGAAGATTGCACAGGCGCGGGCGATCTGCCCGGCCAGATAGGTGCGGAGCTCCAGGGACTGGGCGTTGTTCAGGATGGAGCCCGGCAGGGCCACGCTCAGCGTCGGGGGGCGGCCTGGGCAGCAAAACCAGCGGCGGTCAGCGGTGGGCAGCTGCAGCCTCTGCCCCGCAGCCTTTCCTGCAAGGATTTCCCCTCGGGAAGGTCTCTCCCGCAGCGTGTCCCCAAGTGCTGATCTGGAGCCCACCCGCGAGGCCAGCCTCACCTTTCCTACCCACTCCCAAACCCAAGTTCTCTTCGCTCGCTCCCCCTGGCCTCGCCCCCGCCTCACGGCACCATCACCTCTGTCCTCCTGCTTCTCCTCCTGCTTCTCCGCTTGTCTCTCCGCCAGCTCCCGCGCCCGCTGCTTTTCCAGCTTCTTCAGCAACTTTATTTCCCTCCATTTTTTCTTCTCCGCTTTTCCTGGAACGATAACAGCGCCTCGCTTTACACAACGAGCCGTGACTGCGCAGCGCACGGCCGGGGGGGATCCTCCCGGTCCGAGGACCTCCCCAGTCCCGGCACCGCCGCCGCGCCCCAGTTCGCCTCCCCATCCCGTGGGGCCCGGCCTTACTCTCCTGCTTACAGCGCCGCCAGTCCGCCTTCCGCTCCAGAGCCTGCAGGAGACAGCGACCGTTACCCCCAAGCCCCCCTAAGAGACCGCTCACGGTACTGGGGCAACAGCCGCTCCCCGCCGCTCGCACCTGCGTCTCCCTGGGCCACTTCCCCGCGCCGCTCGCCGCCATCTTGTGGCCACCCCGTGCGGCCTTCCCCTCCAGCCGTGCTGATTGGCCCGAGAGCGACGGCGCCCGCCCAGCGGGGGGCGGGGCTTGGGACCACGTGAGCAAATGGCCAGATAGGGGCGGGTGGCGCAGTACTTAGGTCACTGCGCGCGTTATGAAGCTAAGCAGGGCCTGTCTCGTTCTGCAGTAGGATGGGTGACCCTGCTGGGGCGGCCGAGAGGGTAGCCCAGTTTCTCCAGTGGGAGGGCGCCCTGGGCTGAGTAAAATCGAGACCCCTGAGACTGCAGGAGAGCGCTGCGTGTGTGGAGGAGAATGGGGGCTGCACTCTGCTCCTCGTGGGGCGAGTTGAGGCCTAGAGCAAGAGCCCACACCTGTGGAGATATTGCAGTGAACCTAATCCTGTGTTTCTGGACCCGTTTCGGTGCCTGCAGCTCTCCCAGCACCTGGCACCCAGCCAGTGGCTGCAAAAAGGCCTTCAGCAGCCCCCAGCCCCTCCCGTGGCAAAGGCAGGAGGGGGCCGTTTGCCTCCTCTCCCGCAGGTCGGTGCAGCTCGGGCTCCACCGGGATCAGTGCCATTGGCCGTGGCCCCACACCAAAAACCTGCAGCGCTGCTACCCCTGACCTGCGTGGGCCGAGCAGCCGCTGCTGTGGGACACAGCACAGATACTGCACGACGGACAGCAGCTCTCCAGGAGCCCTCAGCCCTGTGGCTGCAGCAGAGACTCTCAGCAGTGGCAGCCTCAGCCTTAGCGAGGTAACTGGCAGACCCTTGTGGCACCCAGATCCTGCCCACCTTGCTGCTGCCTGCCCAATCCAGCCTGACCCAGAGGCCCCTCTGGAAGTGCTGCTGGCAGTGCCACACCAGGCTGGCAGCAGGGGCAGCCTGAGGCCACAGCCCCATTCTCCTGCCACTGCCTGAAGGTTTTGCTGTGCCAAGCCCTAACAAAGTGCCAGTGGTGGTCTGGGGGTGCACAGGGAGGGCTTGGCAAGAGCCAGGCTATTTATGAGTGCTGCTTCCTGGGGAGAAGCTGCTGCTGACTCTGTGGTCACCTTCCCAGGAGGTGCAGAACAGACCCAACAAAGCCATTGTTACTTAGGGGACGCAGCCACCTCCCTGGGCTTGTAATTCTTGGGATCGCAGGAATCAACCTTCCAGCAAGCAGTGACACTGCACAGAGCTCTGGGGATTGTGGGTGCTGGTGGAACAAGACAGGCCACAGTACCCCGAGCACAGCCTCAAAGGTAGGTAGTGAAGTGTCTCTTCAGAAGCTGGCAGTGGAAAAGAGCCCAGGACCCAGCCTCACCTTTTTTGCAAGGATCAGCAAAATCATTTCACAGCAACAGAGAGCAGCCCCTGGAGCTTGGACCTGGCAAACTTCTCAGCCATGTCTGACACAAAACACAGCTGGAAGCACAAAACCCAGGACAGATCAGGGTCTGCAGCCAGGCAAAGGAGACAGCAGCAGGCAGGGCCCAAGGAGAGGCTGGTTCCTGCTCCAGGGCGCTCAGGAGCTGCTCTTCTCCCGCTTCCATGCTTGCAGGATGTCATTTGCTGCCTTCAGAGTGGCTTCCTCCTGAACAAAGGGCAGGGTTCCAGGCAGTGAGTGCTGCTCCCACCCTCACCCTCCTCTCTGCTGCCACAGGCTCACCTTGGCGAAGCAGAAGCGCAGGAAGTGGCTGTGGCTGCTCTTGTGGGCATCGCAGAAGAAAGCAGAGAAGGGGATGGCAGCAAGGCCCTGGGGAGAGGAGGCAGGCGAAGCTGAGGACACTTCTCTCAGGGTCCTGTGCCCCATCCTGAGCGAAGCTGCCCAGCCCAGGCACCCCCCTGCCATGAGCTGCTGTCTCCTGGGTGGAAAGGGGCAGAGGTGTTCACCTTTTTCTTGACCATCCACTTGGCAAACCTGGAGTCATAGGGCTCGTCAGAGCTGGGGTCCTCAGGGACGTCAGATTCTGCAGCAGAAACACAGCAAGCACACAGGGGTGGGGGCTGCTGCTGGATGCCTCGGCCAAGCCCCAAAGCCGCAGCCTCGGGCAGCTTGGTTGGGGAACACACAATTGCCCCTCCTGCCTCGGGAGTGCTTTCTGCAGGGCCCTGTCCCTGCCCTTGAGCTGCTCCCCCCCACAGCCTGCCCCAGCAGACCTGCAGCTGCAGGACTCACTGAACTCTGAGATGTCTGCCACCAAGAAGTAGGTCCCCTCAGGCACGATGGGCTTCATGCCCACGGCAGCCAGGCTCTGCACCAGGCTGTCCCTCTTCTGCCCCAGCTCCCTGGGCAGCTGCATGAAGTAGCTCTCTGGTTTCCCATACAGCTCAAGCTCCCTCTGGAAACCCTGAGCCACAGCCTCCTGCATGGGGAAAACGGATGGGAAAGTGGGGGGGTAAATGAGGTGGGGAGGGGGTGTGGTGTGGCAGGGCATGTTTGGGGGTGATAAGAGCAGAATAGGGCATGACAGGGCAGGGTCAGATGAGGTTGGCCATGTTGAGGAGCATCTCCTCAGTCACCCATGCTCCATGTTTGCTTGAGAATTGGAGTCTGTCCCAGCCAGGTCACAGACGAGCAGGGAGCAGGGGCTGAGTTCCCACTGTCCCAGGCTAAGCCCTCTGCCCCCAGCCCCTCCACATGGCCTCTTGGGTTGGTCAGTGCAAAACAAGGAGCATCCCCCAGGCAAGCTGGGCTCTCCCCTTGGCCCCACACATGAGGTGCTTGCAGGGAGGGGCAAGGAGCCTCTCCAGGGCACTGTGCCCTTCAGGCCTGCTGTGGGCAGAAAGGACCCCACTCAGTCTGTGCCAGAGGCTGGGGGCTGTAGGCAGCTGCCCTACCTGCGCAGCCGTGGCACAGTGGTATACCGAGTTCTGGTGCACGGTGCGGAGGTGCCGCAGCAGCCGGTCGGGTCCCACTGCCCAGCCCACCTGCAGCCAGGACAGGGAAAGAAGGTGCTGAGTGTCTGTGCTCTGTCATCAGACCCAAAGGGAAAGGGGTGGGGAGACCATGAAGTGCTGCGTGGGAGAGTCACCTTCCATCCGGTGACACTGAAGGTCTTGCCGGAGCTCCCGATGGTCACTGTGCGCTCCCACATTCCGGGGAGGCTGGCTGGCAAGAACAGAGACACCCATGGCAGAGCTCAGCCTGCAGCCTCTGGGCTGCACTGACGGCCTGGGGGGAGCTCTCTGCCCGCCCCAGCCCAAGGTGAGCTCTTCGCAGCACAGCTTTCAGCTGGACCAGCCCCATAGCACAGCCCAGGCAGGCTTCTTGTCATGCAGTCTGCATGTGCCAGCCCCAGGGGCTCCCAGAGATGCCAGGCACTAGCGCCATGCAAGAGGAAGAGTGGGCCTCTGACGTCACGTTGGGATGGATGTCCCCAAGCTGGAGACACCCAGAAAACTCTGAGTCTGTGCATACAGGACACAAATCAGCTCTGCTGGAGCCAGAGGTCTCTTTGCAGTGCAGTCAGCTCCGTCTGCAAGCCAAGGCTCCAGATTAAGGCCTGGAGGCTGAGACCGAAGCGCAGCAGAACGCCGCAGTGGGGAGGGGGCCCAGGGCAGCGCAGAGGACCCCAGGCCAGCAGCTCCCTCCCCGCCGCTGTCGCTCCCTTGGAAGACTCCCGGCGCCGCCCGGCCGCTCCGTACCGACGCGGAGGTGCTGCCTGCCGTCGTACACCAGCCACTCGTAGACCTCATCGCTGAAGCACAGCGCTCCGTGCCGCACGCACAGCCTGGCCACGGCCTCCAGCTCCCTGCGCCCGAACACCTGCGGCGGGCAGCGGCAGCCCTCAGCGCCTCAGCCCTGCCAGCGTCTCAGCTCCTGACAGCCCCTGCGGTGGGCAGCAGCAGCCCTAGGCGTCTCAGCCCCTGCCAGCGCCTCAGCCCCTGCCAGCGCCTGCGGCGGGCAGCGGCAGCCCTCAGCGCCTCATCCCCTGCGCTTCTGCCTTTCTACGAAGGCTGCAGCCTTTTCCCGGCCATGTCCCGGGGGTGGGCGGCGCTGGCTGCCGTGGTCTGACACGGCAAAGCCCACGCTGGCACAGCAGACCGGGCTTCGAAGCACCAGGGGAGCGGGTACAGCCCACGGTGCCGCCAGCCGCTGCCACCGCTGCTGCGCGCAGGGAGTCGATCCGCGGCCGCAGCGCGGCTGGGCTGGGGCAGCCGCAGCCCTCACCTGCCTCCCGCGAGTGGCCGCGGCAGGGCCGAGGGCGTTACCTTGCCCAGAGGGTTGTTGGGCGAGTTCAGGACGATGGCTTTGGTCCGCTCGCTGAATTTAGAAGCTAGTTCAGCCGGGTCCAGCTCCCAGTCTGCACTGGACATCAACCTGCCAGCTTCTGGAGCTTTCTGGAGAGCAGAGTCCCAGCTTGTGTCACTGCTCCGCATGCTGCTCACCACTCCTCACTTGACTGTGGCTCTGCCCTCCTCGATGGCTCTGCCCCAGCCCACTCACCAGCCTCAGTGGGACAAACACAGGTGTGCCCCCAGCCATCCTCACCATGGGCTCATAGCAGTCAAAGAAGGGCTCAATGATTATCACCTGGAAGAGAGGGACAGGGTAGCACCCTCTAGGCCCTGAGCAGACCTTACCTGGCAGGTGCAGAGGGCAATGTGGGCACAGGACATTGTAACCCCTCAGTCACTGCAGCAGAGAACCCACAGTGCCATGGGCAGTGGCAGGGAGCAGAAGCATCCCTCAGGACCAAAGGACTGTGCCCTCGGCAGGGAATTCTATCCTTTGGAAGCTCAGGTGCTGGAGAATGGGTCTGAAACCTCTTCTGCTTTGCAAAAGAGCAGTGGAAAGCTGCCCCTGGCAGACCCACAGCCAGGGAGGGCTCTCAGTGGGGAGGCTGTTGTGAACAAGCCCAGACCTGAGCTCACCTCATTGCCTTCCTCCACAAAAGCCTGGAAGCAGCAGAAAAGGGCCTGGTAGGCACCCACGGTCACCATCACGTTGGTCATAGGATCCAGGTCTCGTCCAAGCAGTTTCCCAAAAAACTGGGCTAGGACCTTCACCAGAGGTGGGTGTCCCTGTGGGGTGAGAGGGGTGGGAATTGGGTCGCAGAAGGCTCCTAAAGCATGGCTGAGCTTTTGGAAGGGGCTTAGGCAGCCAAGCAGCCTGCGACTGAGTGTGCAGGGAGCATCTCCCAGCCCGGCTGCCTCGGACACCCTGGTGCAGCCCCAGGGGTGGGAACCTGGGCTGGGGCTGGATGGGGTTGGAAGGGTTGCAAGGCAGTGCAGGGGGCTGTGGTGATGGGAAGCACCAGCAGCATGCCAAGAGCTGAGCCTCTGGGGCTGTCCACGCACAAAGGCTCGGGTGTACTGGTGCAGCGCCTGGCTCTGTCCGCTCACAGCTCGCACAAATGCCTCTTTCAGGAAGTCTGGTGGGGGGAAGTCAGGGAAGCCCTGGCCCAGGTTCACCTTGGAGTAGGTGGCAGCCAGGTTTACGAACTCGACCCTGGAGAGAAGTGAGAAAGACAAAGCAGTTACAGAGGCCTGGGTAGCTGCTAGCACCACTAGGCCAGCACCCTCAGGCAGTGAGCAAGGTTGGGTACTTCCTGGGGAGCCATCCTGTGCTGCACGCAGGTGGATGGGACCAAGCAGAGGCATTTCAGATCCTGCTCAGTTAAAGCAAGGGGCAGCTGCTGCTGCTGCACTGGGGGTGTTCTGGGAGGAAAAGGCTTTGGCTCGGGTATGGGAGCTGCTGGGGCCATGCTCAGTGGAGAACGATGCACAGGGTGCAGACTGATGGGAGTGGGATGCACTACAAGGTGCTCCCAGCTGCCTCCCTAGGACACCTGCACTGGCATCAAGTGTGAGCAGCAGGTTCAGAGCTGAGCCAGGGTGACAGCTTCTAAAGAAATGCCAGGCAGCCGAGGCATGCTGCTCCATGGTGGGGGCTGTGGCCATTTCTGTCTGGTGTTAGGCTGCCTGAACCCAGAGATGCCCTTAGCCAGGTGTTCTGGTTCACCAGGTGTCCTCTCAACTTACCAGATATTCTTATCTATCCCCTCCAGCCTCTGAGCTTGCACTGGCTTGGACATTTTTGCCTGCCAAGAGAGAGAGAAAATGAGTCTGAGAGGCAAAGGAGACGCAGCCTCCCCAGGTACACCTTCCCCAGATGAAGGTGTGCCCTGCAGCACTGCCCCTCGAGGTGCTGCTGAATAGCCCTGGAACAGAAATGCTGAAGCGCAAGCGTGGTGGGCGGGTGGCAGGTACAAGCCCTCCTCCCAGGCTCAGCTGCAGTGGTTACTCCCCACTCATCTGCTCCCCTCTGCTGTCCCCAGAGGGCTGCCCAAGGGTGTGAGAAGTGCCCCAACAACTCTTTGTGTTGAGGTCTTCCGATTTTCACTCTGCTTCAGCCTTCCCTAGGGACTTTTGCAAGCACCCTGTTGAGGAACTCTGTACTTCAAAGGGCAGCAGGTGGACTCTGCTCGGCCACGGAGCCAGGCAGGCAGCCAAGGACAAGCAGAAGTCACTGCCTCCCTGGCTCTGGAGGAGCTCCACTCCTCTCCCCCAGGCCCCTGCTTTGCTCTTTCTGGACAAGCTGATGGCTATTATGGTCAGCAAGACTTGGTGCCTGAGCTGATTTTGGTGGGAGTAGAAGGATTTGTGGCTTGGGCACTGGAAGACAGGTGGAGGTGAAACGTTGCAGCCTCAGCACTGCTCTGCTGCAGCCAGCCAGGACAGCTGAGTGCAGATGTAGAAGACTTGGTGGCCACAACCTTCCACCACTGACCCGGAGCTGGTATCTCCCAAGCACTTTGTGACCCAGAAGGCTTTAGCAGAAGAGCCCAGGAGATGAGGCAGCCCCAGCCAAGGACCCTTCTTCTCCACAGACAAGCTCCTCTTGCTTGTGAGATCTTCCCTTTAAACAAGCCACCTGGAAACGAAGTGGTACAGAGCAGACTGCACCAGTGTGGCTTTTCCTGAGCCTCTCTGCCATGCTGCCAAGGTGAGCTGGTGGGCAGGAGGCTGCCAGGCAGGGCATTCCATACCTGGCTAGGGTGGGAACTCCTTGCAGTGCTGCTCTTCCTCCCCAGCAAGAAGTCGCGCAGCAATGGCACTGCCCTCCTGAGCATGCCACAGCTCCCACTGCCCCGCGGCTGCGGGCAGGGACCTGCCTGCACCAGCACAAAGCAGAAGGTGAGACAACTGCTCCATGGCTGCGTGGGCAAAGAAACTCTCCCTGTACCAGGGGCTGGGGCAGGTCCTGACCCACGGCCATGGTTATTCTGCTACAGGCAGGAACCGAGGGCAGCAGCCACGACATCAGACAGCGCTGGCACTGCACTTTGTGCCCAGGCAAGATCACAGAGGCAGCCACAGCTTCTGCCCTCCTCTCTCCCTAACTCCCCTCACTTTCCTCTGCACTGTGGGCAGTGGCACCAGCATCAGTGAAAGGACATCCTCTGAAAGCCAGCACTCAACAGCAGCTTCCCATCCAGTTTCACTGACGGCAGGCACCTCTTGCCTCTGCTCTTCCTCTCCTGCAGCACCTCCACCTTCCTCTCTTATAGGGCTGTTTGGATGCCCTGGCTCTGGGGGCTGGCAAGCAAAACAAAGGGGCCTTGGGGGTGCACATTAAGCCATCCTGCTCCACACAACCTCCTTCCTCTTCCTTCTTTTTAAGGTGACAGAAAAGAATTCCAAAGCAGCAATCTCTGTCCTCTCAGCTGCTACAAGATTTACTCTAACAAGTGTCAGCTTCCATCTCCAAAGGGGTTTTGGTGTTTCCTTACAAGGCCCCAAACAAACTAATTTCTGTGCCTGATGTGCTTGTTCCTTCACCTCAGTCCCCACTGAATGTGCAGTATTTGAGCTAAATAAGTTCATGTTTTGTCAGGTCCTTGAGATAAAAGCAGGGAGTCAGGAGGGTGCACACACCTGGGACCAGCCATGGACTCATTCACCCTGCTGCCAGAAGATAAGTTAAGGCAGGTTTGAAGCTGGCCAGCCCCAGGTAAGTTCCCAGTGCTGCCAGGTGCATCTCCATGGAAGTCCTCACTTCTGCACTTGTGCTCTTCCCCAGCTGAGCCCAGTGGCATTTCACAGATCTTTGCACAGCTGGGAGAACCCAGCATCATTCACAGAGGAATTGGAAGCCACAGCAGAACACCGCTCAGGACTCTGAAATATCCACCTGGTCCCTGCCAGCTGCATGTTGGGGACAGGCACTGGGATGTGGGGGCACGCTGCTTTGGGATGCCAAGCAGCTGGTACTGGATGGAGGGGACCGACCCCACAGGTGACAGGGTGAAAGTGTGGCAGCGAGCAGAGGGCTTTGCCGGATTCCAGAAAGCTGCAGAGCTGTGCCAGGGCTGTGCACAAGGCTCCTGCAAGCAATCAAAGGCAGCGCTGGGGTCAGGGTGGGCTCTGCCTCAGCCTCCCAGCCCTGGAGAAGCTTTGGTGCCGGTGTGCAGCCAGAAGGAGTCCGGGAAGGGCTCCGGGAGCCCCGCACTGGTTAGGCAGTTCAGGCTGTGCGGTGCGCGGGGAGCTGAGGCCATCTCTGGCCCTGGCAGCGTGACTGGGGCGGCGCAGAGCCAGGCTCTGGAAGCTGGCAGCTGAGAGGTCACGGCGGGGAGCGGTCACTCCCTGCCCCCCGGCCCACGGGCACCTGCCACCNAAAAATGAGTTTGTGAGGCAGTCAGAGGCTCAGGAGCGTACTGCGCGGGCTCGGTGCTGCTGGAGAAGTGATCAAGGGCACAGAGGTGAAGGCATCAGCGTTCGGTGCTTCAGAGCAGACCGAGCGCTGTGCCCGGTCTAGCCTGCGGCAACTGGCACAGGAGCGGCCAACTGCGGCTGGGCAGCAGACAGCGAGCGGCAGAGAGGGGGCTCAGTGCGCGGGTATGGGAGCTGAGCTCGGCAGCTGCGGAGGGGTGAGGTGCAGAGACAGAGGTGCCCCTCCTGGTTGTGCTGTGCCCTTCTGGCTGCGCTGTGCCCTCCTGGCTGCCCTCTGCCCTTCGTGACAAGGAGTGGCAGTGGCCCCAGGTGCTGCAGCAGCGGTCCAGGAGGTGCTGGAGTGGGCCCAGGAGGTGCTGCAGTGGCCCCAGGAGGTACAGGGGTTCCGGGGGAGTGCTGACTGCCCTCCACAGCAGGGAAGGCAGCAGCTGGCATCCACCCTGCTAGAGGTCCCCAATGCCACCCCACATCCGGCTGGGCTCGGGCAGTCCTGCGGTGACTAAGCAGGAGGGAATGTCTGTAGGCAGATGTAAATCATTGCTTGCTGAACTTCTGGTTAGCTCAGACAGTGACACAGACAGCTGGAAGGAGAGCTGCTGCTTGCTGCTTTCAGCAGGGCACATCCTGAGCCGGCCGACAGCTCAGCGCCCTCCTGCTGCCCTGGCTTTGCCCCTTCCTCTACCAGCCTCGCACCCTCCCCGGCTGTGGTTTTTCCCCGAGCTGAGCTCCCCAGGCGTGCTCAGCAGAAAGCAACCTGGCAGAAGAGCGCAAAGCTTCCTCAGCTCTGAGCTAACCCGGCCCGGTACAGGGTGGATTGGAGTCCTAAAGGCACTTGCAAAGACACAGAGACCTGGGCAGGGCCAGAGCACGGAGGACCGAGGAGGGGTGGACAGGAGCAGGAGCTCCTCGTTGCCAGGATCCATTCACTTCACCTTCGTGTCCTGAACCTCGGCAGAACTTGCTGGATAATGCGCACGGAGGGTGGGGAGCAGGACACAGCCGACCTGGTGCTGCTCGGCTTGGGACAGTTTGGTGGAGCAGTTGTGCCCAGACACGAACCTCTCTGGCAGGATTTTTGTGTGCCCAGCGTTGCCCGGGCCACTGAGTGTCCACAGCACCGTCTCGGTGCGGGTCTCGCAGCTCCTCCAGTGCCGGCGCTGCGGGAGGCCACCGAGGGCCACGGCGTTCCTAGAAAGCACGCAGGCTCTGTGCGCTCCGCGGGGGTGTGCGGGCTAAACCCGGCCGCGACGACCCACGCAGAGCTGCCTCTCGCACGCCAATGCAGTGACAGCGAAGGACCTCGGACCGTACCCAGCAGGTTCTGACAAAGCGAGGCTGCAGGGAGCCCGGCAGGGACGGACGCCCCTGGTGACTCAGGCTGCTCTCCGTGCGTGCGAGCTCGGAGGACACCAGGCTGCCATGCCTGCTGCCAGCAAACCTGATGGACTTTTCCACGGCTTCCTGAGCTTAAGCCACGCCGAGGGGCTAGAACTGAAGCCAGGTGAAGTCAGGGCATGGCGGATGTAGTTTTTGACCTACCCGTGTACTCACAGCAGTGCCAACAGCCTGAACCGGGGCACGACGCCTTATTTATATTTTTGATAGAGCCAGTTCTGGACTCTGGAGCCGCTCGCAGCAGGGGAGGGCACGCAGCTCCCACCTTCCCTTTCGCCTGCCCAACGCCGAGGCTGGAGTAGCGGCGGCCCCCTTAAGGGTCTCCATTTCAGGCGTTGTCCTGCACCAGGATTGCGTTCCTGCCTTCACGGCCCCGCCTCCCCCGTGCCTCATTACCCCGCCGCGCCCCACACAAAGATGGCGGCGCGCCCTTGCCGTCATGCCCGCTCCCAAGATGGCGGCGCCCTCCTGGTTGGTCGCGGGCGGCGGCCCGAGGTGGTGGCGGCCATGCCGGGCGGGTGAGGTCAGTTCCGGGGCGGGGCTGTCGCGGTGCGGTGCGGGGCGAACAAAAGGAGCCGGCGTGAGGGCGGGCGGGGGCCAAGGCGGCAGGTGGGTACCGGCGACGGGGAGCTGCGGGCTGGCTGCTGCCGCGCGACCCGAGGTGGCCCGGGGGCGAGCGGGCGGGAACGTGTCACCGGGGTGGGGCGGACCAGAGGGCACCGGACCGGACCCCGTGGCGCGCAGGCTCGGGGCCGGGGTCCGCTCGGCGGTCAGGGGCGCAGCAGGCAGGTGGGGTCCGAGCGGAGAGTGCCTCTGCTCAGCGCCCGGGCGGGCGCAGAGGATTCGCTGACTAATGGGGCAAGGATCGGCTCCCTCCGTGTCCCCCTGGCAGGCGGCGAGGCGAGCCGTGGCAGGCGGCGAGGCGAGCGGTGACGGGCGGCTAGTCGGGCCCGGGGCTGGCGGGTCCCCCGTGTCCGTGGGGCGAGGCAGACCCGCCCCCTGTGCTGGGTGTCCCCTCGGGGAGCCCGCGCCGGTCGCTGGCAGCGGCGCCGCGCACGGCCGCCGGTAGGGTTATTTATATCCCACGGGGGATATCTTTGTGCCCGCTCGGGGGGCGGCGTGGCGTGGGGGGGGGCTGGCGCTGTCTGCGGCGGCCCCGGGATGCTCGAGCTTGGGGCTGGGGCCGAGGCCGCTGCCTGGGAGGAGCGGGGGGAAGGTCAGGGAGTCCTCTCCCCGGGACGCGGCGCTTGCCGCAGCCGGGCACGGCTCACCGGGCAGCTTTGGTGGCACCGGCGTCGCTCCAAAATCCGCCAGCCCCGACGGGAACTTCGGGGGCAGGCGGACCCGAACCCAGAGCATTTTCACTGGTACGGGCTGGGTTGTGCCCAGCGACGTCGTCTCCTTTTCGCTTTTCCCTGCTGGGGACCGAAGGCTTCCTGAGGCTCCGCAGTCCGGGCTGGACGCTGGCGACGCCTCTCCAGGCTCAGGTCTGCTTCCCCTTTCCCCATGCCCCTGCTGAGGTGCAAGGAGCTGGAACCAAACCCTTGCTGATTGTTGTCGATGGTGCTGAATTTGTGGCGCTTCGAAGAGATCCCTGTTGGTAGGTGTTAGGAGGAAGTTCTTGACAGAGAGAGATTGGCACTGGAATGGGCTGCCCAGGGAGGTGGTGGAGTCGCCGTCCCTGGACGTGTTCAAGTCATGTTCAAGACAAGACTGGATGGGGCACTTAGTGCCATGGTCTGGTTGATTGGCTAGGGCTGGGTGATAGGTTGGGCTGGGTGAGCTTGGAGGTCTTCTCCGACCTGGTCGATTCCATGATTCGATGCGTTGTCGGGGAGAGCCGCTTGGGTTCAGAGTGCTGAGGAACGTGATCTGCACTGCCAGGTACTCCTGGTAGTGACAGTCCAAGCAGGAACAATTGGGCTTTTCAGAAAGGGGGTTGCCAAACCATTAATGCCTTTTGCCTTCTAAAGGACTTTGTTCTTCCAGGAGGCTAATCTGGCTCTGCCAGGCTGGGACTGTTCAGTATCAGCTGTGGCTGTGGCTGCGACTGCAGGAGTTGCTCCTAGGCACCAGCAGGTTGCTGGTTGCTTCCTCCACAAGCTTTGTTTAGCTCTTAGAGCTGTTCTTACCTTTTCGGGTGTCAGGGCAGCTCTCCCCGCTTCCCAGTGAGTCTCTGAGCTGTTCCTCCTCGGACCCCTGTCCCTTACCAGGCGGTTCCTGGCGGGGGTCCCCTCTCTGACGCTGTCTGTCTCCCTGCAGGGCAGCCGTTCCCATGGCGTGTGGGGAATGCAACGCTCCGGCACCCGCTCGGCACCCAGCGCGCAGGAGCTGCAGCCCCCTCCAGCACAGAGCACTGGAGTGCAGATAGCACAACCCAGCTGCAGGGTAAGGGCTCCAGGCCAGCCGCCAGCTACCGAAGCAAAGCCAGAGGAATTAGCAGGACGTCACTTAAAGGCGGCTGTGAAGCACGGCGCGGTGGTGAGCGCTAAGGAGCAGGAGGGAGGGTGGTTGATCAGAGGCGATACGGGAGAGTGGTGGTGGTGTGCTAATTAACGTGGGAGCCCTTACCTGGAAGGTGAAACAAAACAAAGGCATTGAGCCTTGTCCAGAGCAGCCTCTGGCTGTTGTCTCTTCACCCATTCATCAGCCCTGGCCCTGCGGTGAGTGCCTGAAGGCTGGCAGTAAGTGGTGGTGGCTGCTGCCCGAGGGGAGCACAGCTGGGAAGTGGCAGGAGCTGCCCCCATGGGCGATTTTGTGTTGTGTGACCATCTCCTAGGCAGTGCCCTGGCGAGTCACCCGCGTGGGTGGCAGTGAGGCAAGACATCAGTTGAAGAAACTGCCAGTCCCTGGGTTCCTTAGGAGGAACAGGGAGAGGTGCTGCAGAGCTCTGTGCTTGTCTTTGGGGTGGGGATTGCTGTGCAGCTTGGTAGTGTGCAGGGTGCTGCTGCCAGGAATCGAGTCCCTGAGCCTCGTCTGATGTCCTGGCAGCTCATTGCTGTGTTTGTCAGCTGCTGGTGCTTGGGAAGCCCAGCTTGGTCCCTGTGGGTCAGAGGCAGCCTGCACAAACCTTTCCTCAGAGCTTGTCAGGAGCCTGCATGTGATGTGTGCAGTGCCTGTAGCCCTCCAGTGCTGCCTCAGTGATGACTGCACTACGGTGCCTGCTGCAGGCCTCCAGAAAGAGGCTGTGGCTCTCTGATGCTATTTTTGTTTTTAAAATAGCAATGGAGGTCAGATGTGTGAGTTGTTGTGTTACTGCTGTGTGACTGAAGCAGGCTTAGGCCTTTGTGTGATTCCTCCCCCTCCTAAAGAAGGCTTTTGTTTGGCAGAGAGCTTAAAGGGGAGTGGAGCTCACTGCTGGTGTTGAACTGAGCCATACTGGGGGTCTAGGGAAGCTAGAGGTGCATGGTCAGAGAGTGGTGGGGCAGAGAGGAGGGCTGGGGGGTGTGGATGTTTGGCTATTGTTTTGGCAATAATTACAGAGACATTTATGCAGCTGCCTCTGTGGTGCATTTTTTCATTTCAGAAATGGCCTCAGTTCAGGCTTTGCAGGCAGCTACCAGTCTGCAAGTTCTGCATGCTTCCAGGCAGCCTTTTGCTTGCGTTGCTGATCTGCTGTGTGCATTTTGTATTGCAGCTTGCAGCACAGCTCACGCAACTGGACTGTGCATGCCTTCCTGCTGCTGCCAGACTGGATTTGAAGCTAAAAGCATCCAGTCACGGTCTGCTCTGAAGTGCTGCCTTGTGCCTGAGCATTGTTCACATCTGCTATAGAGTTACCTTGGCAGGTCACAGAGCTGCTTCCCTGACAGGTTTAAGCTCCAGCTCCAGCCTGCCTTTGTGCTGGGCAGCTCCACAGGCTCTCCTTTAGAGCCTTGGCTTTGTCAGGTGCTGGTGGGGGTTGGGTGGTCCCAAGATAGCCTGCTGCAGTGTTCTGAGCGGGGAGTCACAGCCAGTGTCTCAGAGCTTGTGGTGCTGAGGCAAGGCTCTCAGGGTATGGTGACTGTGCTGGGTCCTCTCCTTCCCCCAGACTGAGGCTGCATCTTGCTGTGCTGATGGCTGATGTGTTGCTTTACTTGCTTTGTTCTCATCTGCAGCTTCTTTCATCCTTCCTGGCTTGAAAACAGCTGTGGCACACCCATGGATTTGTGCATGTTGTGACAGTCTGTAAACAATCAGCAAAGATTATCCCTGCCTGAAAGTTTTTACTCACTCTTGGTATTTGAAGCTGTTGTTAGTCAGCCATGCTCTCTCCATGATTTCTGTCCCCACCTCCTTCAATGCTGGGGTGAAATGCTGGTGGCCTGCAGCTGATGAGCTGCTGCTGTCTGCCCTGAGTAGTTTCCATGGAGTGAATCCAGCCCTTTGCACTAGGCAGTGCAGGAGTGTTCCCTGGTGGCACAAGGCAGTGACACTTTTCCCAGACAAGCTCTGCTGCCCTGTCCTTGAAGTAGCTTTGTTTATGGCAGAGATGACTTCTGGATGGGCTGCCTGCGGTAAGGACCATTCAGCAGTTGAAAGCTGGCACAGACCTTCCCCTCTGGTCTGCATCATGGGTGCAGGTCCTCTGGCAGCACTTCAGTGTCCATGGCTGTTTGACACCAGTGCAGTCCCTGCTCCAGGCAGCAGTGGTGCTGGCAGCTTCAGGCTGTTGCTGGGGCAGAATGGTGCCAGAAGATGTGTCAGGCCAAGCCAGGTCTCTGTGCAGGTGGCTGTGACAGTGCAGGAGTCCTCCCCTGAGCCTGCTGGTGGCAGGCAGCAGAGTTGCTGCTCTGGGTGCCTGGTGTCAGCCCCGATAAGCTCCAGCTGCACTGTTCCAGCTCATAAGCCTTTCCAGCCCTCAGGGGGCATTTGTTAGTGTAGAAGGGGCCTGGTACAGTGGTGGCACTTGGCTGGGCATGGCTTTGGTGCCTGCCTTCACTGCTGTGTGCTTCTAAACAGCAGAGGACAAAACCTCTTCTGGCCTGGAGCTCTGCAGTGGATCATGTGGCTGCCCTTGTGCTGGGAAGGTGTCCTGAGGTGTGGCCAAAAGCTCTGGTTCAGGTTTTTTCTTTTTTTAAAATTCTGATTCTGGGCCTAATAAACAGGGAGGGAGGAGACTCATAACCCCCTATCCCCTTTCTGATCAGCAAAGCTCCTGCCTTTCCTGCTGTTAGCACGGGGCTCTGCCATGCCCTTCTGTGGCGTTCCTGGTGGGAGCATGCTGGGCAGGGAAGCTCTGCTGTGTTGAGAACAGAGTGCAGCATGTTGCAGCTCGTCCCTAGTCGGGGCTACAGCCTGAGCAGAGGAAGGTTCTGCTTCCCTTCTCCAGCTCTGATGCTGCCAGCACATGAACAGCCTCTTTCTCCTCTGGGCCTCTGAGAGGTGAGGAATTCTACCAGCACTGCTTGGCTCTTGCTTTGCACTTTTCAGTCTTAGGAGGAGATCCACTGAGAACCTGTGTAGTGGAGACTGTGGAGCTGTGAGGTCCAACACACTGCCCAGGGCTGCCTGCCAGCTGTGCCCCAGAGCTGCCTCACCTGGCAGCAGCACAGCACCCGGGGTGAGCAGAGCTCCCCTGCTTTCAGGGGGCTCCTGCAAGTAAGAGGTGAAAGCCTGAAACTCTTGTGCATGTTGTGGGCTCTGCAGTCCTGTTCTGCCAGGAGCTCCACTGCTAATGGGATGGGGAGCAGAGAGGAGGCTGAGGAGCTGCTGAGCCAAGGTGCCAGTGGCACAGAGCAGTGTTTCTGCTCACCCTGCCCCTAGCTGGCTCTGGTGGCCAGCAGTCCAGGCAGGAGTTTGGAGCACTGCTCAGCCAGGTGGCTACCAGCAGAAGTCCATCTTCACTCCTTTGGCTTGGCTGGTTCTGGATCAGGAACGTGTCCACACCAAGGGCTGATTGCTGCTACCTGAGGGCTTGCTCCTGCTGTGTGCTCTGTCAGCCTTCATCCAGTGAGGAGCAGGCTCCTCTGTCCTGTCTGTGAGCCAGGTGTGTTTGATCTTGTTCCTGATGGGTTGTGCTGTTCAGGTGTGGTGTGCCCCAGAGTTTCTGCTCTCTCCTCTCAGGTGTGCACTGAGAGGTGCAGGATTAATCCCTGGTGGTGCTTGTGCAGCCCGGGTAGGTTTGGCAGCCTGGTTATGTAAGTGGGGAGCCACTACATGAGTGCCAGCTCAATGCTGCACTGTGGGCAAATCACCTGAGCCCCTCCTCAGGCCTGCTCTGCTGGTTCTTATCCATGGACCCCTGTGCTCAGGGAGGCTGCAGGGCAGAAGTGGCTCAGCAAGGGAAGCTTCTCCACAGCAAGCTTTGCTGACAAGGCAGAAGCTTGAAAGCTCTGCAGGCTGCCTGCTTCTCCTGTGGGCTTGGTGGCCTTGATCACTAGGGAGGTGATTGTAGTTTTGACTGTTTGCAGAGCTTGTTCCTAGTCCTATATCAGAGGAAGGTCCTCCAGGTAAATCTCTGCTCTGCTGCCTGGGTGCTTGTTGGGAGGGTCCCTTCCAGCTACCTGCTTGGCTCCTGCTTGGTGGCTGGAATCCCAGTCCCTGTGGGCAGAGCCCTGCTCTGCAGGGGGACACCAGGTGACAGAGGTGGCTCCTGAGCATCTGACTTCTTGGAGCTGCTATGCTGTTGTCAGCAGCCCCAGCAGTGAGACTGTCTGCTCTGATCCAGAGGGGAGAGTGTTGCAACAAGAGCTGCTCTGGGGTGGTTGCAAAATGGAACCCATGAGATGCAGATGGATTTCTGCATCCTGCTCCAGGACTCTGAGGTCCAGGTGTGGATTGCAGGCGTGGGAGGTCTGAGTGGGGAGGGAGGTGACTTTCCCACCTACTCTGTCAAGGTTCTGGTGGTGCTGAGAGCCCGATTAGATAAGGCAAACTCCAGCTTCAGCAGAGGTTTATTGGTGTGCTTCTGGGACCTGGACAGAGTCTCCAGCGGTGCTAGGAGGATCAGGCACTTGCTGTGTGTGTCCTTTCCCTCCAGTGACCCTGTCATTGTTACTGGAAGGCAGGAGATTTCCTGCTCCACCCTGCCGAGGCTTGATTGCTGACACTGAGCTATGGTGAGCTGCCCTGGGACACTCGGGTCTTGTCTGCACAGCGAGAGGGCAGAGACCTGCTGCTGCTTTCCTTCCTGGCTACCTTGAGATACAAACCAAAGCTTTCTTGAGCAGAAACTGGGCACAACTTGAACCACATCTCCAGCCTGGAAGTGCCTGGGCCAGGAGAGCACAACTCCTGGAGACACCCTCCAGAATCTATAGGCCTGCTGTGGTTAACCTGGAAGGGCTGACAGGACCTGCAGGAGCTGCTGAGGTGAAGCACTGAGGGAGGAGGAAGGAGCTCTGGGGAGGAGTGGAGGCCAGGCAGAGGGAGGGAAGGGCTGCAGGTGGGTTCGCTTCTTCCTTGGGGCCAGGCAGAAGCAGTAAGGAGGTTTAAACAGAGAGCACTTTGGGCTTTCTGTGGCTGTTGGCAGAAGGTGCTCAGGGTTTCATCTGGAAGTCAGGGACAGCAGCAGCACTGCCATAAAGCCTTTGCTTCCCAGAACCTTTTGGTTTCCTTTGTGACACTTAAATCCCAGCTGAGATGAGCTCTGGGGACAGTGGCTGCTCAGGGAAGTGGATTGCTTTCAACTCTCTGTCTGAAGTCAGGGAGGCCAAGAGCAGCTGCTGCAGGGCTTCAGACCAGTAACTGCTCTTTCCTTGGAGTGTGAATGTGCAGAGGAGGAGGCAAAGCTGCAGAAGGGTTGATGGGGCTGTGGGGCAACTTTGTGCCCTCGTCCAGCTTGCATTGTCAGGGGGATGCTGAGTTGCACCCACAAAGTTCCAGGGACCATAACTGCATTGGGAGGAAGCCCTCTGCCTTGCCTCTGTGCTCTGAGAACAGCACAGTGCAGATTTATCATGTCCCAGCAGCAGAGTGCTGGCATCTGTGGCCTCTGTCTGGATTTTGTCACTGACTCCTTAGCCCTGGCATCAAATCCCAAGGCACAGCAGTGAACACCCCCAGCCTGCTCTGGCCGAGGCCTGTCCTGTGAGCTCGCTGTGGTGCAAAGGTCCCAGCCTGAGGGTGAGTGCCAGTGCTGATGGCTGGTGATAGCTTGTCAGGAGGAGCAGCAGCAAGGTCCCCAGCCTCAGCCCCAGCAAACTGCCAGTGCTTCCCACAGGCATCCCGAGCAGCCCCCTGTGCCTGTCCCCCGGTGACTGTGCAGTGTCCCCTGCAGGTGCACCATGATCCCCGTGACGGAACTGCGCTACTTTGCCGACACGCAGCCTGCCTACCGCATCCTTAAGCCCTGGTGGGACGTCTTCACTGACTACATCTCCATCGTCATGCTGATGATTGCTGTCTTTGGGGGCACACTGCAGGTCACCCAGGACAAGATGATTTGCTTGCCCTGCAAGTGGGTGACCAAGGACTCCTGCAATGACTCAGTCAGGGGCTGGGCAGCCCTGGAGCGCCCCTACCACAACTCCAGCCTGGCCGAGGCAGGGCCCACTGGGATCCGCTATGACCTGGACAGGCACCAGTACAACTACGTGGATGCGGTGTGCTACGAGAACCGCCTGCACTGGTTCGCCAAGTACTTCCCCTACCTGGTGCTGCTGCACACCCTCATCTTCCTGGCTTGCAGCAACTTCTGGTTCAAGTTCCCACGGACCAGCTCCAAGCTGGAGCATTTTGTATCGATCTTGCTCAAGTGCTTCGACTCCCCGTGGACGACGAGGGCCCTGTCTGAGACTGTGGTGGAGGAGAGTGACACCAAGCCAGCCTTTGGCAAGATGAATGGCTCCATGGACAAGAAGTCCTCCACGGTCAGCGAGGATGTGGAAGCCACCGTGCCCATGCTGCAAAGAACCAAGTCCCGCATTGAGCAGGGCATCGTGGACCGGTCAGAGACCGGTGTGCTGGACAAGAAGGAGGGCGAGCAGGCCAAGGCGCTCTTCGAGAAGGTGAAGAAGTTCCGCACGCACGTGGAGGAGGGGGACATCGTGTACCGGCTCTACATGCGGCAGACCATCATCAAGGTGATCAAGTTTGTGCTGATCATCTGCTACACAGTCTACTATGTCAACAACATAACCTTCGACGTGGACTGCAAGGTGGACATCGAGAGCCTGACTGGCTACCGCATGTACCGCTGTGCGCACCCCCTGGCCACACTTTTCAAGATCCTGGCCTCGTTCTACATCAGCCTGGTGATCTTCTATGGCCTAATCTGCATGTACACGCTGGGCTGGATGCTGCGGCGCTCGCTCAAGAAGTACTCCTTCGAGTCCATCCGCGAGGAGAGCAGCTACAGCGACATCCCCGATGTGAAGAACGACTTTGCCTTCATGCTGCACCTCATCGACCAGTACGACCCCCTCTACTCCAAGCGCTTTGCTGTCTTCCTCTCTGAGGTGAGCGAGAACAAACTGCGGCAGCTGAACCTCAACAACGAGTGGACTCTGGAGAAGCTGCGCCAGAGGATCACCAAGAACTCCCAGGACAAACTGGAGCTGCATCTCTTCATGCTAAGCGGTATCCCTGACACCGTCTTTGACCTCATTGAGCTGGAGGTCCTGAAGCTGGAGCTCATTCCCGATGTCACCATCCCGCCAAGTATTGCTCAGCTCACCAGCCTTAAGGAGCTGTGGCTCTACCACACAGCTGCCAAAATCGAGGCTCCAGCCCTTGCCTTCCTGAGGGAGAACTTGAAGTCTCTGCACATCAAGTTCACGGACATCAAGGAGATTCCCCTCTGGATTTACAGCCTGAAGACCCTAGAGGAGCTTCATCTGACAGGGAACTTGAGCGCCGAGAACAACCGTTACATCGTGATTGACGGCCTGAGGGAGCTGAAGAGGCTGAAGGTGTTGAGGCTGAAGAGTAACCTCACCAAGCTGCCCCAGGTGGTAACAGATGTTGGTGTGCATCTGCAGAAGCTCTCCATCAACAATGAGGGCACCAAGCTTATAGTCCTCAACAGCCTTAAGAAAATGGTCAACTTGACAGAGCTGGAGCTGATCCGCTGCGACCTGGAGCGCATCCCTCACTCCATCTTCAGCCTCCACAACCTGCAGGAGATAGACCTGAAGGACAACAACCTAAAGACCATTGAGGAAATCATCAGCTTCCAGCACCTGCACCGCCTCACCTGCCTTAAGCTGTGGTACAACCACATTGCCTACATCCCCATGCAGATAGGCAACCTGACCAACCTGGAGCGCCTCTACCTGAACCGCAACAAGATCGAGAAGATCCCCACCCAGCTCTTCTACTGCCGCAAGCTTCGCTACCTGGACCTCAGCCACAACAACCTGACTGCCATCCCCCCCGATGTTGGGCTGCTGCAGAACCTGCAGAACCTGGCTGTGACAGCCAACAGGGTAAGAGAGCCGGGAGCTGGGGCCCGCTGAGAGTGGCTCTGGCGCTGCTCTGTGTGGTTGAGGTGCCCCTGGCACTGCCAGTCAGACCCTCCAGCCTTCAGCTCTGAGGGGTTTACCCAAGGCAGGAGGCTGAGGTGACTCCAGGCCAAGCCTTTCTCCAGTAGCTCTTCTGTAGCATTTCACCTCCAAAGAGCTGAGCTGCACAGCCTGGGGAGCCTCTGGGTCACCTTCCTGGGAGGCTGCTTGGCTCCTGCAGGTCGTTGCCACCTGCGGCTGCAGGAGGCTCTCTCAGAACTGCAGGCTCTAGACAGATGCAGGCAGTGGCTCCTGGGTGATTCTGGGAGCATGCAGCAGGACTGTCCTAGAGCAGGCCTGGTTTTCTCTACCCTACACCGGGACTGTTGGGATGCTGGCAGGCTGCACTCCTAAGGCAGTGGTGTCAGGCTGCCTGCCAGGGCACACAGCACTGCTGTGGTTTGGCCTTCCCAGGGAAGGGCTCCCAGGGAAGGGCTTTGCTCGCCAGGGCAGCGCAGGGGTTCGCAGCGTTCCTGAGGTCCAGCCAGGCTTTGGAGGCAGTGTCTGAAAGTTCATGTCTGTGCTGTGCAGCCTTTGCTGCAGCTCTGCAGGTGCCTGGGCAAGACCACAACTGCCCTGGAGCTCTGACAGCCTGGCTGCTCCCAGTGAGCAGTGACAGCAGGAAGCAGGAAGGCTGCAGGCTGGCATTCACAAGGTCAGGAATACTCAGATGTCCTCTCCTAGCTCAGCACCCTTGGCAGACAGACACTTGTGGAGCTGACTGGTGTGGGCCACGATGGGGTGCAGGCTGCATTCTAGCCCAGTGCTGTCCCTGCAGGAGCTGTGCTGCTTGCAGGAGCCTGTGAGCATCTACAGCAGGCTGCTGTTTGCAGAGGGCTTTGCAGGAGCAGCAGTAGTGGCTGACCTGAGCTGGCTTTGATTGCTCTGGGCTCTTCCTGACTTCTCCTTGGGCTCCATCTGGTTTGGGACTTGCAGCCTGAGCCATGATGGCAGCACACAGCTCAGGACATGGCTGCCTACAAACAGCAGCCCCCAAGGTGAGCCCCTGGGTCATGGGCATGGTGCTGGATTGCTGCCTGCTCTTTGTTAGCCCTTGGCCATGTTGCTTTCCTAGAAGGTCTCTGGGAGGCCTGGACTATTAAAAGCTTTCCTAGAAATGAGCCTCAACGAATCAGTGACTCATGGACGCAGGAAGGTGGTGGTGGGAAAGCTAACAGCTGGCGGCTGCATTGTATGTGTTGTCTTTTGGCACTGGCAGAACCCTGTGCCTCGGAGCTGGATGTCTGCAGTGTATCAGAGCCCCACAGAAAGGGATGGAAGAACAGTCCCAGAGGGCCTGCAGTGGTACCCATGGAGCCTCTGCTCTGGTAACAGCAGGACTGGGAGTCCTGGCCAGGGCCAGTATAGCATGAGTTACACTGGTGGCTACCGAAAGCAAAGGAGCTGTGGTCCAGTGGTGTTAAAGGGATTGGGATGGAAAGAAGCAGATCCTGGTAGAAAACTGTGGCAGTAAAGGCTTGGGAGCAGCCTTCTGGTCCTCAGATCCTGCCCCTGATTTCTTCCACTTCAGCCGCCATGACTGGGGCTCTGTTGTAGGGCAGTGGTGTCTGAAGAGGGATCCATGTGGCCATGGTGCAGCAGTCTGGAAGCAGTCCCTGCAGTGGGTGGCAGGAGCTCAGCCCCAGGGCATTGCTGGGCTCTCCTGGGCAGGGCAGCTCTCTGCCAGCCCCACCTGGGCCTGACTCTGGGTTTCTCTGCAGATTGAGAGCCTGCCCCCGGAGCTGTTCCAGTGCCGCAAGCTGAGGACCCTGCACCTGGGCAACAACGTGCTGCAGTCGCTGCCGTCGCGTGTGGGGGAGCTGAGCAGCCTGGCACAGATTGAGCTGCGCGGAAACCGCCTGGAGTGCCTGCCCGTGGAGCTGGGCGACTGCCCCCTGCTCAAGCGCAGCGGGCTGGTGGTGGAGGAGGACCTCTTCAACACCCTGCCCCTCGAGGTCAAGGAGCGGCTCTGGAGGGCGGACAAGGAGCAGGCCTGAAGCCCTGGGCCAAGGGCAGAGCCTCTGAGTCGCCAGAAGGAACCAAAAGGCCATTCCAGACCCCCTCCCCCACACCCTCCCCTCTGCTCCCTCCATCACCACCAGCCTGGCCGAGGAGCTCCCAGCCAAACGTGACTCGAGAGGTGGCCTCGGGGCGGGGGAAGCTTGGGATGAGGATGAGGGTGGCTGGCCCGGGCCAAGGGGACTGAGGTACTGCTGTTCTCCCAAAGGGGATGGTGCTGGTGAGAAGAAAACGACCTTGGAGCAAAGGGCAAATGAAATGTGGGAGTTGCTGCAAAGGTGCCAGGGACCGAGGACGTTGAGAGTCCTGTGAGCAGAGACCAGGGCACTCTTGCAGGCCTCGTGCCCCAGGCCCACACAGCTGTGGCACCCAGAACTGTCCCTGCTGGCTGGGAGCCAGGTGGTGAGGTGGGACAGGGCACAGCTGACTTCAGCTGAGTGCTGACGTCAGGGGCTGGGGGAGAAGCTTCCCTTGGACACCAGCTTGAGTGCAGGAGCTGCTTTTTCTCTTTCTTTTTTCTTTCTTTTTACTAATTGTCTTTCCCCTTTGCACTCCAAATCTTCTCCTCTGCCCCTGGAGAAGGAACCAAACGCCTCCAACTCTATCTGTTCGTTTCAAATTGCACTATCTGACCAGTTACAGGTCCTGTGACAGCATCACTCCAGCTGCTGTGCTGGAGGCACCACCTGACAGCTCCAGAACTTCAGCTCTGCAGTAGGGGATTTGGAGCTGTTGGGGGGAGGCCTGGGCAGAAGGCAGCTGGGCTGTCTGATGCTCTCCTAGCAGCACTGAGTTGCTTCAGGTTCTGGCTTTGAACGTGTTTAAGCCACTCCAGTTCCTGATGTTTTGGCAGCTGTCAGAGATGAGCACAAACTGGGCAGTGCTGGGGGGCTGCTGGGAGTAGCCAAGGGGGCAGTTGGGTTCCCTCTGCACCTCTTGCACTCCCCCACAAAGCTGCTGGGTGCTTTGCCCATGGCTGTCAGAGCTGCTTGGTGGTTCTTTTCTGTTCTCCTCCTCACTTTAACAGCTGTCAGTTCCTGTGGCACCTCTTGACCTAAGTAAGAGGCCAATGCTGATGGAAGTTGGTGCTGGAAAGGAAACCTGTGCTGGTTCCTCCCCTTTGCATCCCTCAGTGCTACAGAGCACTGTGAGAATCCTGTGCAGAATGAGCTCCTCAGACCCCTGGGACAGAGCAGCTTTACTGAAACAGCTCTGAGCTGTTTGGTGTTGTCTGTCCCAGCCCTCTGCTTTGGCAGAGGCAGATCACTCATCACAGCTTCTGATAATCACCTCCTTGGGGTGGGGTGGCCAAGGGGGCTCTGCCATACACACCAAGCCTCCTCTTGCCCATCAGAAGGAGGAGGAGGCTGAAGGACCTGCAGGTCCTGGCTCTGCATCCACCCAGCAGCCTGGCTGCAGGGGGAGAGCTGCGAGATGAGGTTGGAGGCCTCCTGCATGTACAGAAGGGGAAGCTCCAGCCACCTCCAGAGTAGCTCCTGGCCAGCTGCCAGTGCATTCCCTGGTTTGCCAGCCGTGCTGCTGCCCTGGGTGCTGGGGCAGTCAGGCACTCTGGGGCTGTCTTCATCAGCTGTAAGATATGGAACCTCTACACTAAAGATGCTGAGCAATGTGTCCTGGGCTCTGGATTCGGTGATGTTCAGATGCTTCAATAAAGCTACATTGAAACCCAGGAGACCTGCTCCTGAAACTGCTTCCAAGGGGGCTGGGACTGCTGCCTGCCACGGTCTGAGCAGCAGGGCAGGCTGGCGCAGTCCAGAGGGCAACAGAACTGAGGCTCTGGAGGACAAGGCCCTGCAAAAGCTGCTTCTGCTTCTAGCAGGGTTGGTGTCTGGCAGCTGTGACTCTGGGGCTGCTTGCTGCTGGAGGCTGAGGGCAGTGCTGTGGCTGCCTGGGTTGTGCTCCTCCTAGCACTGGCCTTTTGGATGGGCTAAGGGCAGAAAGGGCAGGGTGGGCTTAATGCTCCTGAGGTAAGGCAGGGCTGGCTTCAGGCTCTGCTGCAGTGGCTCTGCTCTCCACGCAGGTCTTCCTGGTGGGGGCTGTCTGGGTTGTGATGGACTCCTCTTACTCTGTGCCAAGAGGTGGTGCTGGAGACTGATGGCTGTGGAGTGGAGGCCTGGGCTGGTTTGCAGCAGGTGCATCTTGGACTCGGCAGGGCTGAAAGGGCAAAGTGCCCCAGGATTGCCACGTTGCTCACCTACGCCTGGATCCTTGCAGCCAAGTGCTCTGGCTTGGCTCTAGCAATGGTCTTAGTTACACTGAACTTCACACAGCTGCAAGCAGCTCTGCATAGTACACTGCAAGGGCTGCTCAGCTCCTGCTCTGTGCCCCTTGGACCAGTGGGCAAAGGAAGGGAGGAAACTGCCTCCAGCTTCTGCTCCTGCAACAGAGCCCTGCAGCAGCTGGGAAGAGCCTGGCCTGAGGCCTGCAGGGCACTTGCAAGGCAGCTCAGGCCCGGCTGTGTGTGGCACACAGCTGCTGTGGTGCATTGCTCTGTGCTCACTTCGGTCCTGGCCGCTAGGGCTTGAGGGAAGCTCCTGTGCAGCAGCTGCCTCTTCCCTGCCACTCTTTGTCTTCCAGCCGCGGAGAGGTTTCATCACCTTTGGGTGACAAAGCAACAGATTGCTGTACATGAGTCACCTGCCCGGGACCTCCCCGGGGGCAGGGCTGGGGGAGTGCTCCTCAGACGCTTCTGCTTCGTTTGTTTGCTTTTGGGTGCATTGCAACAGATCTTCCCCTGAGCTGTTCGGGTCCTGCAGCTCCCTGCCTGTGTTCCGGAGGGGCTGTGTCCTGCCTGCGCTGGGCAGTGCCCGGAGCAGGGCTGGAGCCGCAGAAGTTGCTGTGAGGCCTTTCCCCCTCCCTCGCTGCTGGCTTTGCTCAGCTGTTGCGGCGGCAGCAGGAAAGCCTCCAGGATCTCATCGCCAAACTCCCTCAGCCGCGTTGAGTTGCTGCCCCTGCAGCAGAGGTGGATGCTGTGTGGAGTCACACAAGGAAAGGCTCGGGCAGGAGCTCTGGAATTCCCCTGTCCTCTGTGCCCTTGGAAGGAATTCTACCGAACAATGGGGGAAAACTTCCTGAAAGAGCTGGAATGGGAAGGGGGCTGAGGAGCCTGAGTCACCCGTGCCAGCTGCTCATGGCTGAGACATTGCTCACTGCCCTCTGTACTCCTGCAGCAGGGCTGTGGTTCAGCATCCCAGACTGACGTGGGGTGGCACTTGGGTGCGGTTTGGGAATCCTGATGCTCGCTCTGGGGGGGTTGTTTGGGCAGCTGGTGACAGCACCTCCACCTTGGGTGCTTTTGTGCCCGCTGGCAGCCTTTGTGAGGCTCGAGCAGAGCAGACCTTGTTTGCCATTTGCATTTTCCCTCTCTGGCTCCTTTTCCCAGTTCTCTGCAGGCAGAGGCACTTGGCCCTTCAGGTGCCCTGCAGAGGACAGATGTTGGCAATTCCATTGTGTGGGACTGTTGGGTTCCTGGACTCGTTCTGGGAATCCCTGTGGACTGTGGCACTCCTCTGTGGCAGGCAAACAGAGGCTGTGCAGCACAGGTCCCTGCTCAGCCAGGGGCTGCCTTAGGTGTTTGACCATCACTGCAGCTCTGGGCTGCAGCAGGGCAGGTGCCAGACCCCAGCTGTTGGGGCACTCGGAGGGAGGGACAGGTCCTGAGGGGGGGCTCTGCCTGTTGCCATGGCAATGGTGCTTTCAGCCAGCTCTGCTCACATGTTCCTGCAGTGCTTCCTGCTGCCTGCCCACCCCAGGCACTGCTCCAGCTGCAGGCAGTGTCTCTCCTGACCCAGACTCTTTGAGTTTGTGCAGCTCATTGCTTGCACAGAAGCTGCTTCTCCTGGGTCTTGCCTTCCTCTGTCCCAGGCCAGGCTGCAGTGGCAGTGCCAAAGGTGGTGAGCAGGCTGGGGTGGGGGGGTGAGTTGGGTGCTACTTGGCACTGAAGAGTTTTACTGAGATGCTTAGCAGGGCTGAAGCAAGAGGAGGACAAAGTGTCCCTTGTCATCTGAGGCTGCCTTGGGCTGGAACTCCTTTTGGCAAGGCTGCGCCAGCTCTTTGAAGAGCTGGGCAAACGGGAAGGGAGCTGGGCTGGCTGGGTGCCTGCAGCTCATTGGCACAGGGATGGGCACAGACCTGCTCTGTCTGTGGGGAAAAGGCTCCTAGCCTTGATCACTCAGATGTGCAGCGCTCTGGAAGGCTCAGAGCCAGGATGCAGGAGAGGCAGCTGGAACAGTGCTAGGCTTATTCCAGCAGGATCTTCTGCCCTGCTGCACCAGAAGCCTTTTGCTTTCCTGACCTCCTTCACTCTGAGGAAAGTGAACTTTTTCATTTTTGTTTGGGTTGTTTTTTAACCTGCTGGTGACAGGATTCTGCTGATGGCAAAGTGCTGCATTTCTGGGCCTCTGCTGAGTGAAAGGAAGGCTGCAGGGCTGCCAGCACAGGGGAACCACCGTGCCCCAGCACCTGCCCTCATCAGACTCCTGACAGGCTGCTTAGCATCATTGTGATGCTCCTGGGGCCTCTGTGCTTCCCATCCAACATTCTGTCACTTGCTGCTGAGTATATCAAAGGCTCCAGGAGAGGTGAGAAGCTCGCTGAGAGTTCTGCTTCCCTAAACACCCTGGCAGCTCCAACAGCTGCAGCTTTGGCAGGACTGAAGACCTGGCAGGCTGGCCTGGCTCCAGAGTGCTTTAGCAGGATGGTGCCAGTCAGAGACTTCGGGAGCGCTGCTGCTGTGTCTCTGCCTCCTGCACCTTTCACAGACACGGGCTGGGCTCCGGCAGCCTCCGATGGAGTTTGCCAGAAGTGCAGCGTTCCTGCAGAGCCGGGACAGAAGGGCTCCGGGAGGGGAAGGAAAAGGATCACTTCCCAGCTTTGTCCCACGGCCTTCTACCTTCCTTTTACAAACTCGCTGGAGGAGATGAGATCCTCCTCTGTGACTCGTTTTGGGCATGCTGTGGTGGAGGTGGTTTTCTTCTTGATGGAAAGGGCTTTCTGTGAGTCAGAGGAGGAGCTCATCTGGAGCAGGACAGAGCTGATGGACTCCTGAGGACAGGCACTGCTGGAAGCTCTGCAGGCAGGAGGGTTGCATCTCCCAGCCGATGCAAGCAGTTGTCCTCTGCTGCTATTCACAGGGGTCAAAACAGTTCAGAGAGCAGGAAAGCTGTGGTTTGCTGCTGCTGCGTGTGAAGTAAACCAGCTTCTGAAGACACCGTGTGAGGGCAGTGGAAGTGATGTGCTGGGCTGCTGGGGGAACAGGACTGGGAATGGGAAGTCCTTGACACGGTGATGGAGGCAAGAGAGGGGGCCTGAGGAGCGGCCTGGGGGTGTGTGTGGAAGGGGTCTCTGGGGGCTGCTGCCTCCTGCAGAGAGCTCGTGTGGGTCTTCACAAGAGGCTTTTCAAAGCCAGGGAGATGTGGTGCTGAGGGATGTGGTTTGGCCATACCTTGGCAGTGCTGGGGGTTGGGTTCTGATCTTGGAAGCGTTTCCCAAGCGAAGCGATTCTGGGGCTGAGCAGAAAGAGCTCTGCAGGAGCCTGCGCCACCGCTTGAATGCGCTTCAAGACTTCAGACCTCTTCAACCCCCTTGGGTTCTGTTTCCTTTCCCTGGCCGCTGGCCGAGCAGCTCCGCCTGAGGTCTGAGCTGTTCATTTACCGCGGGCGGCTGCTGGCAGCGGCGAACGCAGTCCAGGCTGTGTTGTGCCCCCGCGGGACGTTTCCGTGCACCTCAAGCAGCACCAAAGCCAAAGCTCTGCCGCCCGGAGTGCCCCTGCCAGGATCAGCGCTCGGTGGCTGCCCGGTGCCGTCCTCAGCGCCCGAGTCACGTGGAGAGGCGGGCAGCCAGCCCTGCCAGCCTGGTGCCATCCTGCTGCTGCCGCCGCCGGGGTCCTGGGAGTGTCTGCCCCGATGGCGGTGATCACTCAGGACCAGATCCAAAAGGTGAGGAGCTGCAGCGCGGGGGGAGCCACAGGGGACAGCGCCCGGCGCGGGCACTGCTGGGCAGCTGGTGCCCGGCTCCTGTCTGGCTCTGCCCCACAGACACTGCAATGTGTGAGGACCTCGTCGTGGCTACAACTCTTCCAGAGGGTAACTTGAGCGCGAAGCTCTTGGGGACGATCCCCTGGCGCCCTTCTGCCCCTGCTGCTCGGCTCCCGCCCTGAGCTCGGGATCTGCCTGCAGGATAATCCCCGCGCTTCTATATCGGGAGCAGCAGTGCCAGCAGCTGACACCTGCCCGGGCAAGGGATCACCCTGCGGGCAGCCTTGAGGGCCAACCGGGGGCCGTTCCCTCGGAGGTGCCCGACTGCTGCTGGGCTGCGAGCCCCTCTCTGCCAGCCCAACGCGCGGCGGGCACAGGAGCTGTCCCGGTAATAGCTGCCGGTTGCACAAACTTAGCCGAGAGCTCCTTCGGCCACACGAGCTCTGGTGGCGATGTCTTCTCTGCTTTGTGGGCTGGGGATTGAGGTTTGCTGCTCTTGACTATAAGGAACCGAAACCTGTTCCCGGCGAAGGGCAGCCCGGAGCAGGCTGCTCGGCGGCGGAGCTGGGGCCGGGATGCTCTGCCCGTGGAGCTGCTCTCTCGCTTCGTGCTGCGGCCCCGAGGGCTATGGAGCACTCGTCCTGTCTCCTGCAGTTCCACGAGGATGGCTTCCTTGTCCTGGAGCACTTTTTCACGGCAGAGGAGTGCGACAGCATGAGGAGCCAGATCGAGAGGATCGTGGAGGGGATGGAGGTGCCGCCGCACTGCCGCACCCAGTTCTCCACCAAGGAGGATGAGCAGCTCCAGGCACAGGTACAGATGGGCAGGGATGTCCCCAGGGAGCTGGAGGGAGGCAGGGAAAAGGCAAAGAGCTGAGGAGGACTCCCTCTGGAGGAGCACAGCTCACAGCTGGCTGAATGTGGCACTGCCAGGGCTCTCTGACAGGAGTGCAGTGGGGTCTGACCAGAGAGGGAATGAGCAGAGGGTGCTCTCAGCCCCCCAACTACTGCCCCTGACAGCCACAAGCAGTTCTCATGGATTACCTGGGGCTCGTCCCGCAAATGGGTGATCTTCCAGGCAGACAGCAAAAGAGCAGCAGGGGTGGGCTCTGTGAGAGGCTCTTGCAGAATGCCAGTCGATGCCCAGGCTGTGGGCAGCCTCCTGAGCAGTGATTTTAATTGCTTATGTTTTGTTTATGCTGCTGCTGCTTGGTGGAAGATGCAGGTGAGTCTTGGCACCTTGATCCAAGGTCAGTTGGTGCCTCCAGAGGGATGCTGTCTTCACTGGGCTCTTCCCCCTGGCAGGGCAGCTCAGATTACTTCCTGACCAGTGGAGACAAGATCAGATTCTTCTTTGAGAAAGGAGTTCTGGATGAGAAAGGTAAGGCCTGGCCTGAGCCAGGGAGGGGACAGGAGCAGGCTGAGCCAAGGCCCAGCTCCCAGCTGTGGGGACAGTTCCTGCTTTGCCAACATGGAATGCTGGGGTCTTTCCCACAGGGAACTTCCTGGTTCCAAAGGAGAGATCCATCAGCAAGATCGGCCACGGTACGCTAAGGGGAGGGGTCCTGAGAGGGGCAAGCAGGGGGAGGTGGTTGTCAGGAGAAGGATTTCTCCAGACCTGGCCAGCATGAAGAGCCTTGGCCAAGGCTGAAGCCTTTGAGCAGAGAAGTGACTTCTTCCCTCTGTGCTTCTCTGGGCCTCCTGGGGACAGCTGCAGCAGGGCTCGCAGCCCTGCCAGCTTCTGCCACACAGCTCCTGCCTCTGCAGCCTCCTCCGCTCTGGGCTCCTGCCTGGAGTTCTCCATCTTGCCCTTCAGGCAGCTTCTCCCAGGGCTCTGCAGCTCTGTGCTGCCCCTGGCGCTCTGCTGCTAGAGCACTTCAAATGCTTTGCTCTGATTGCTCCCAGAAGAACCCTTCCAGGAGGGCTCTCAGCTCTGCATAGCTCAGTCACCCAGGGGTGAAGCCCTGGACTTCAGCCCTGCTCTCTTTCCTGCCACGGATCTGCTGTGAGTCAACAGCCAGGGCTGAGCACAGCCAGTGCAGATCGAACTGTCCCGTGCAGGGGAGGCTGCCAATGCCAAAGCTCTGCCCCTTCCTTGGCTGTCACCAGCAGCTTTTCCTCACCCTTGCTGGTTTGTTCAGCAGCTCCTGGACTTGCCTTGCAATCCCTTCTGTTTGCAAAGAGATGGGAAACCAGAGCAGGGTGCCCCAGGCCTCCAAACACCTGAACTTTGTTCAGATGAAGCTCTACCAGACCTGGGAGCTCAGTACGGAGCCTCTCGTGGCTTTGCTCACCCTCCCCTCCCACTTCAGCACTTCACTTCCTCCTGGGGGAAGTGACAGCAGCTGTGGGTGCCTGCTGCTGGCACAGCAACCCGAGTCCAAAAGGCTTCTTCAGCACTGCTTTTTGTAACGACTCCTGTGCCAGCTTTGTCTCCTCTGGTGCTCAGGAGCAGCCCTGTCAGCCCCAGGTGTGTGCCCTGGTGGCAGAAGTGGCCAGGGGGAGCTGGAGCTGCCTGCACCACTCCCAGGCTGTGCTTCGTGGCTGGGTCAGAGCTGGACTGCAAGAGGCACCGGTGCTGTCCCCAGGCTCACTTCTGCAGCCCTTCCTTTTCTGCTAACCCTCCAGAGCTCTTTGCAAGGGCTGAACTCAGCCTGGGGGGTGCAGCATGGTCCTGCTGCTGGCCCCTGCGTGGTGCAGTCCTCACCCAGTGCCCAGTTCTGCTCTGGGTTGCTCCTGAGGCAGCTGCACTTCGCGGCCAGGCAGTGGTTGTGTTTTTGTCGCCTCGGTGTGACCACTCACAGGGCTCCACTACCAGGAGGGATGAAGGCTCCTGCCTGAGGTTTATCTCCCCTGGCTGCTGAGTGCAGCTTGGTGCTGGCAGCTGCCAGGCTCCCTGTGCTGATGAAGCCCTCAGCCTGCCCTTCTCTGTCCCTCAGCTCTGCATGCTTATGACCCTGTCTTCAAGCAAATCACTCACAGCCCCAAGGTGCAGGTGAGCTCTGGATGGTCCCCAGTGCTCCGGGGTCCAACCCAAGTGACAGCTCCTCCAGCTGAGGTTTTCAGTCTCCCAGGGACAGGAAAGTCTCCAAGTAAAACTGCTTGGGGGTGCAGAGCTCAGCAAGCACCAATCCTGGGGAGTTTTCTTGCAGGAACTGGGGAGAGCACTGGGCCTTGAGAGACCAGTGGTGGTGCAGAGCATGTACATCTTCAAGGTACAGTCAGGTCACCTCGTGGCTCAGCAAAGAAGCCCCTGGTGGGTGGGATGCTCTGAAGCTCTCCCCATACCTCGCTCTTCTTTCCTTGCAGCAACCTGGCATCGGTGGTGAAGGTGAGGTTTGTGTCCTCTCTGGCACACTGCAGGTAATGCCCCCTTAGGGAAGGAACAGGACAAGGAAAAGGCTCAGAGCCAGACTTCAGCCTCTGAGTTTTGTGGTCCAAACCTTCCCGATGCAGTTAGAAAGCAGCCACGTGTAAGCCAGGAGCTGCTGTCACACCTGGGCAGCAGAGCTGGCATTTTTCTGTAAGACTCCTGGTGTGTGTGGGGTGGGTGGCAGGGCAAGGCAGGGGTCAGGGAGGAGGCAGTTGTCTTCCTGAGCATTAACAGACCCCAGCTCTCGTCCTGTTGCAGTGACCCCCCACCAGGATGCCACCTTCCTGCACACGGAGCCCCTGGGCAGGGTCCTGGGCTTCTGGATAGCGCTGGAGGACGCGCGGCCGGAGAACGGCTGCCTGCAGTTCATCCCCGGCTCCCACACCGGTGAGGCTCTGCGGCGGGCGCAGGACCTGACCTGCCCCGCCCCGGGGCACGGAGGGTGCCCGTCGGGACCTTCCCTGCCCTCTGGTACCTGCAGGCACTGCTGCCTGAGGGCAGCTCTGCAGGGCTGCGCCTGCCCTGTGGAATCATTTGGGTCAGCCCCCGAGCTCCTACGGACACGCGGGACAAGCGCAGCAGCCGCTGCTGCCCCGCAGGGCTGCTCCCTGAGCTCTGTCCCTGGCTCCCAGCTGGGGTCTCCCGCAGGATGGTCCGAGCACCCCCGGGCACCTTGCCTTGCGTACGCTTCGAGGGGTCAGAGGCAGCCTACGACGACAGCCGGTTCGTGGCCCTGCCCACAGGCAGAGGTAAAGCCCATCCAGGGCACCAGCTCTGTGCCAGGGCAGCGGCAGGGCTGGGACTGGAGCTCAGCACTCTGCTCTCCGCCGCCACTGCACAGCTCACGCAGCTGGCACAGAGCAGAACAGGGCTCCCTTCCCCCAGGGGGGCTCATCCTCATCCACGGCGAAGTTGTCCACAAGAGTGACCTGAACAGCTCCGAGTCCTCCCGCCAGGCCTTCACCTTCCACGTGATGGATGCCAAAGGCACCAGCTGGAGCAAGGAGAACTGGTGAGGGCACCCCTGAGGGCAGCACACACCGCTGCGGGGGCACAGCTCCTGCTGGTAGCACCGTAGCTGGCACTGACTGCACCCCCAGAGGACTGCAGCAGCCTCTGAAGGGCTTTGCCAATCTCTCCTTTACTTCCTAGGCTCCAGCCCACTCCCGAACTGCCCTTTCCACCTCTGTACACTTGAAGCTGGTGGTGGCTCCAGGAGTCAGTAGCTGATGGATGTCTCCTCCTGCTCGTAGCTTTCTGCTCCCTTCCGACACAACCCTCCCGGCTCAACCCTGAGCTCTGCTCAGGAGGCACAGCTGAATGCACCTCCTGCCCTAGAAGCTTCTCCTGCAGTGTGAGCCCTGCCAGGGTGAGCACAGCCACCCAGCCTCTTTGGAGAGGACACTGCAGGCTGGAGAACAGACCCCTGAAGACCTTTGCCCCTTGACTGGGACTCCTCTTGGAGATGCTCAGCATTTTCTGCTCCCCTCCAGAGCCTGCCTGGAGCATTTCCTGGCTGTGCTGGTCTCAGCAGCGCAGCTGAAGCTGTCACACGAAGGTGGCTGCCTAGCTTTTGTCCTTAGCTCTGTCCTGTTGTTTGAATTGTGATTAAAACCAGCCCAAGTGTGGGCAAAATGAAGCAGGAAGTCTGCTTTTATAGTCAGCCTGCCCAGCAAGCTGAGTGCTTGACCACAGTGCTACAGCTCCTGGAGCCAGGGAACAGAGCTCCACCCAAACTCCTGCATCGAGGTGAAAAGAACTCAGGGTTGGGTTTTGGTCTGCTTTGTTTTGTCTTTTCTCCCTCTTCTCTGAGGAAGGCTCACTTTGACCTTCCCCCAGCAGCCAGGGCCAGCACCAAGGTGTCTCCTGCCAAGTTTCAACCCTCAGTGTGCACAGCCCAGCAAGGTGACATCTCAGGAAGGGTGAGAAGCCCAAATCACATCCCAGGTGAGCCCAGGTCGGTGTCCCAAACTGCATCCCAAATTGCCCTGGGGTGCAATTCCCCTGCGGTGCAATTCCCCTGCCACTGCTGCAGTGCCAGCCCCAAGGGGTGGGCCTGGTATCATCAGTGCACCCCTGCACTGCAATTTGTGAATTGCACAGGAGTGCCCTGGAGGCAGCTGAAGCTTTTCCCATGTCACAGAGATGAGTGACAGCTTCTCCTCTGGCCCTGTGCAGCACTGCTGCCCTTGTGACTAATGCACAACAGCTTCAGCTCCTGCCCCCAGACCTCCTCCAGCAACCCTGGGCACACTTGGCTGTGGCAGCCCTGATCCTGCAGTGGTGCTCACATCACAGCGTGGCTCCTGGTGGTGGTGGTGTATGTGTGGGCAGCTGTGCCCACTGTGTTCCCACCCTCCTTGTAAATGTGCTCCAGGAGGCAGCAGGATCCAGTATAGCCAAGCAGGTTGGGCCCTGATACCCCTGAGAGCTTTGCTTGTTTACTTTAGGCTTTCCCTCTGCCTTATCGATCTTCTAATTCCTTTGCCTCTGGGCACCCAGGAGAAACTGCAGTGGGATAATGACACACAAATGCTAATTTTAATCAGTTGTGTCTGTGACCCTGTGAGAACAGAAAGCAGCTCCTGCTGGTTTATACAGGGAAAAATCAACAGGAGCAAACCAACCCCTTAGAGACAGCTCTGTGCCATTAACAGTTTCTGTCACTGTCCCACAGCAGTGCCTGGCCCAGCTCTGAGCTCTCACTGCAGTCCCTGTTCCACTACCTCTCTCCTCTAGAAAGGGAGGAACTGCTCCTGCAGTGCTGCTAGGCCATGAACATGATCTGGAGGTAGAGAGGCAGCAGCAGGTTGTCGATCTGGGTGGTGTAAGCTTCCAGAAGAGAGACCAAGCTGATGGAGGCCAGAATCCAGGCATAGCTGGAGTTGAGGTTCACACTGCTGTCAAAGATCAGGATCAGAGCCACAGCAATGACCTGAGCAAAGATGGCTGTCATGGTCCCTTCAAAGGTCTTCTTTGTTCCTGGCCACTTGATTTCCCCCATGGTACTGCCAAAGACAGAGGCAATGGTGTCTCCCACCCCCACTGCCAGCACCCCCGAGTAGGGCACCAGCGCTCCTGCCCCGGACAAAGCGCCCTTAGGAGCACAAGATCTGGGGAACAGCCACACAGGGAGGGACATGCCCAAGAGGAGATAAATGTGAGTCAAGATCAGAGGGCCACTGTCTCGCTCATCCAGAAAGAGAGACAGCAGCTGCCTGAGGGTTTGGCCAAAGGGCTTGATCCTGAAGTAGCGAATGTACTCCAAGAAGATGAACACAGCCAGGCAGAGAGCCGCAGCCACGTGGAGCAGCTGGCGGTCAAACACCAGCCCAGGGACGTAGGTGGCTACAACAATGAAGTGGAAATACTTTCTGGTTATGGTGGAGGCCTGGTGCTTCTTGGAGCCAGATGATCTCTTAGCATTCTGGTAGAAAACCACCCCACATGCTGAGGCAGCCAGGCAGGTCCAGTACAGGAGCAGGTAGACTCTGGTCTGCGTCTGAAAGAGGAACTGGAGCAGCCAGAACAGAGGGTTCCTCTGGATCACTCGGTACAGCCAGGGCATGACCACTCCCAGGCCCAGCACTGCTGTCATCATGTGGAAGAAGAGGGAGGAGATCCACGTCCCCGAGTCCAGGAAAAGGAAGAGAACAGTGAAGAAAAGCCCAAGAAGAACAATTCCAACAACTGCTACCAGAAGGAAAAAATCTATGGGGTCCCCTCTGCCCTCGACTACATTCAGGGAGCGTTTGATGAGCTGGTTAAGAACAAAGCTGACAGCTCCCAGCACCAGCAGTGCCTCGCCAGGGGTGAAGCAGCGAGGCAGCAGGTACAGCAAGATCATGCTGAGGTAGATGAAGATGAGCAGCACCTCCAGGACCTCTATCACTTCTGAGACAGTCAGGGAGTGCTTCATGGTATAGATAATGACACTGCCAGCCACCCCTGTCAGGATGCAGGTGTTGGTTGGCACAGGCTTTGTGATGCCAACTGCGATTACAGACAGAAAGAGGGCAACCAGCATGCCCGTGGAGGCTACCACGATGCCGAAGCGCTCGAAGTACACGATGCCAGCAGCCTTGCACCTCTCCTTCATCACTATGCCCAGCAAGGGGGTGACCATGCTGGCTGGCAGCAGGCCGCTGTTGGCTGTGGTCCGGAATTGGAACACAGCTCCCCCTAGTTGCAGCAGCCGGTCCCACTTGAACTGCACATAGAAGGCCTGGACAGCCAGAGCCACGACGCACCAGGAGAACCGATCCCACACCACTGCATGCACCAGCAGCACGATGGCAAACACGACCAGGGCCTCTGCCAGCACTGCCTTGTTTAACATGGTTCCAGTCCCACGTGGCTCCAGCTTTCCAACCCGTTCTCAGGAGTCCTGCTGTGCTCAGCTGGTGTCCATCAGGAGGAATCTTCTCTCACGCTATTGCAATTCCTACTTAAAATAAAGAGCAAAGAATTAAGGCAACTGTGAGAAAACCTTCAGCAGTAAGTGAACCTTGTAAAGCCTCCTGGATCGTGCTCATAGAATCAGAGTAATTTTAGTTGGGAAAGACCTTTAGGATCATTAAGTCCAACCACTATGCAACCCTGCCAGGTCTGGTGCTAAGCCGTTGCCTCAGCAAAGCCAGAGGGCAGCCTCCCCCAGCAGGCCGCCTGCCAGCTGGGCTATAAGGCAGAGCTGCACCCAGTGAGGCACAGTCCTCCTGCACCAACGCACCAGCTCAGGAAGCTGCCGACTCGTGAACCTGGCCCTCGGTTGTGTTTCACTGCTGACTTTCATTTTCTTGTGCCTGCTGCACTTCCCTCCCTCCCACCTTTCAGGTAACGCTGAACTCCTCAGCATCCCCCTGGCCTGCTGCCCCTTGCGTAACCTTTATCTCGGCTGCTCTGGGTCGAGAAGCTTCTCACCGATCCCAAACGTGCAGTGACCCTTCCCTGGGCTGTGGCACCTTTTTCTTCCCTCTTTTCCCTACGTCCTCCGTAGCGCTGCGGTATCCCCTCGCCCCGTCCTTCCGCGCCGCCCTCCGCCTCCTCGGCCCGCAACCGTGGCACTCCGCAGCCCAGCCGCCACTACTAGGAAACCACGGCGGGGATCTGCGGCCCGCAACAGGGCCCGAAGCCGCCCGGCGGCCTTGCAGCCCGAACCCACCTGGCCGGACGCCGCCATCTTGGCGCTGCCGCTGTCACATGACTCCGGGAGGGTCGCGCGGTGGGGGCGGGGCCGGCGCCGCGCGGCGGTCACGTGAGCGGGGAGCGAAGATGGCGGCGGGAGGGCTGTACGCGAGGTGTGGCGCGCGGCGGGGTCGGCCTCGGCCCTCGCTGCTTGGGGACCCCTCCTCGGCGGACCGGGACCGGGACCGGGACC